>JAUZNJ010104523.1:23250-47327 GCA_034780135.1 Jordanella pulchra | reverse complement strand
ATCTTTTTATCATTAATTTGGTTTTTAAACTCATTAAATCATTCATTATTTAGGTACCTTTATTCCACTATGATGTACATTTCCTATGTTTCTTTCTATTTTTCTATTGGACAGCACTTTGAATTGACTTGCTACTGAAATGTGCCATATAAATAAACTTGCCTTGCCTTTCCACCTTACCTCTTTACCTAAAACTTGCATAATTAAATGGGATGAAGAGTAAAATTTTAGTTTTAAACTGAGAAATTTGTATATGGAAAAAATAGGTTTTCTATAATTAAGTTTATATATAATGTAACCTGTCTAAAGATCATTTAATATGATATGAAATTAGTGTAACAAGTCTTACCTTAGATTATTTATGTTAATGGTAACTGTTTATCCTTTAACATAGTATGGTTTGTAAGTAGTGGCATTCCCACCAAGAATTACATCACCAGCATTTTCTGTTTCCCTGGATTTTCCTCTTACCATTATTTTATCTGTGTTGACAACCTGTCCTGTCCTTAAGCCCTCTGTGTATTTGGGTTTCCATTCCAGTATACATCTGGTAGTTTAAAGCACTTAGACGGTTATCCTCTATAACCCTCTGTCTAATACAGCCCTGTCAGTCCAATAAGTGGGTGTCAGGTTCCCTTAAAGCTTCTCCTGAACTTCCTGTCAGATCTATGGAGCGGAGCTTACTGAGTCAGTCTGATTATTCATAAGGACTTCGAAAAATATAGAACTTTTTCCCCATTTCTTCTTTTTAACATCACAAACTTCATTATGTTTCATGTGGAAAATACAATTCTGCGAACGTTGACCCACATCTGTATTCAGTTCTTTTCTAATCAAGGCCCCAGAGGTTTGTTAGAGCATATTATTTAACAAACAGCATAATTAATACCTATGAACAAAGCAGATAGGTCAGGAATAAGCCTGCGGGGAAGTTTAAAGCTGGGATGAGTTATGAAATAACATCTCAATCTTTCACAGTTTCACAAAGAATTGATGTATCCATCATCCAAAAATGGAAAAAGGTGTAAAATAACTGGTTTACTCAGAGGTTAGAGGTAAAAAAAGATTAAAACGGGTGGTGCTAACTCACATTTCCCTGCAACATAATGTCTAACTGTGTGTTTTTCTCCATTTTTTTGTTCTACTTTGTGTTTTTCTTTCATTAAAGTCCATATAATACTGATGCTGTGCGAAAAAGACCAAGTGGGAGGACTGTGAATATTTCTACAGGGCACTGACAGGTTTTCACTTTTTGAAGCCACATATTAAACCCGGTTTTGAAACTGTTCTTCAACAAAGACGTAGGAATATTTTTCAGCCTAATAGGTCTTGTAGGAAGTGGGAGATTTTACCACGGCTTATGGATTCCCTTCCAAGGCTGCAAATCATGCTGGCGGATAACTTGATTATTTAATCCATCTTCATTTGGATGTAGGGTGGAAAACTGGAATTAAAGCTGCGTAACGTCTTAACTTCCACTTGTGTCAAGCCTCAGAAGTATACTCAGTGTTTCTGCTAAGTTTAAGTCTCCCAACCAAAGGCTAAAGGTTAAACCACAGCTGCTGGACCTTAAAAACAAAACAATAATGGTACCCCTCCAGAGTTTCACACTTTAACCTCTGATTACTTTGAAATAGTCCGGCTGCGACATGGGAGTCAGAGGTGAATAAAGAACCAATTGGAAATTGATTTGAAGAAGCCAATCAATACCCTTAAAATGTGTGTGTGACGTAAAGACTATGGATGGATTTTTGATTCATTTATAGCGACACAAATTGCAAAGGAGGGCAGAGTATTTATATTGGAGGACATTCAATTCAGTCGACTTGGAGACACCTGCTCTATATATAGTTAGTTTGGAGCCTCATTGCTAAACAATCCAGCTGAGAGGGATGTTTTTCTGTTTGTCTTTCAGATATTTCCAGGATCGCCTACTACACAGGTAAGACACTGACCCCTCCCCCCTGAGTAAGTTAGTAAAAGTGAAAACTTTTACACACCTTAGATGCTTAGTTTATTTATCTGTTAATCTATTTGGATCATTTGGTCCATTATCCATTGATACGGTCCCAAAAGTCCCATTAGGATGATTATCTTAGATCATATAAAGATCATATAAAGCAACGTATAATAGGGGGTAGAAGGATCTGTAGTATGTCTGTAGTCAGCCTCTAAAATTGTACTTTGTTGGCCCTAATTTCTCTGCAGATGCAGGTAAAATCTCTCAGCTCAGATAGATTGTCTCAGAAGATGTTTTTTTTTATTAAAACCTAGCATTAATTTTCATTTTGATTTAGGTCTGGACTTTGACTGGACCATTGTAGCACATGGATATGTGTTTAAGCCGTTTGTTCAGACTTAGTTTTCTTCAGCATTGCGTTTTGCAAAAGGATCTACATCAGGTTTCCACAGCTGCCAGGAAGTTAGAGTATAACAAAGACCAATACCTGTTGTTTAGACGAATGCTTTGATTGTTTAGTTGTATTTATAGTAACCAACCCGTGGTCAGTTTATCGTGAATTATTTCAAACTTTTTTTAATCTTTCTATCACAATGTATTTTGGACAAGCAGGAATAATAGAGTTTTTATTCCTTTTATATTTATCTGTTGAAGATAAATTTACTGACTGGAATTTACTTAAGATCTGAACCTTTCTTTGAACTTCAGGAAATGTTTGAAATTCTGTTGTTTCTTTTACCTTGAATTCTTTGTAAGAAAAATCCCAATGTTTTAGTGAAAAGCAAAAATAATTAACGACCAAAGTGATTATTTAAGGTTGTAATTGCTTCGTTACATTTTGTGCCAAACTAATTAAGTTCACACGCATGCTCAGAGGAAAATAATAATAGAGGGAGTTTTGGCTCGGCCCCAGAAGAGCTCTTCCCATTCATGGCAACATCCGGCCCCTCTGACAAAAGGCTTTTAATAGCCCCCAGCAGCACACAGACCCCCAGCTCCCCAGAAGATTTTCATAACAATGAGGCAAAGCCTCAGATGGACCACAAATTACAGAAAAGCTGCACGTGCATGCATGCATAAAAAGACACACACGAATGGCTGCTCAGTTACGTTTTTCTGGAGACAAACAAACCTACTGTAGAATTTGACAGATTTGAATTGAAACTGATTGAATTCATCGTTTAAGAATCATTCTGTTTAACTGTAAGATCATTGTTGTGCCCCAGGATAAAGTATTTGTTGTGGGTTTTTTTTTTTTGGGGGGGGGCATAAACTTCTTGGGATTAGAGAAGATCATAAGGTTTGTAAGTCGTGATTTTGAAGAAAAAAAAAAATTGATTTTATTGGATTCAAGATAGAAATAATTTAGAGACAAGTGCAGAGTCATTATTATAAAGCAAGTTTAAGTGTTTATTTTTGATAAATTTAGCTTTGGTAATTTGTCCTATTTCAGGTATTTATCTTTGTTTTAAGCCTTATAAAGGGCTATTTTCCATTCTAGGACTTAAAAGATTTGAATTGAGTCTCATTACTAATTGTTTGGTCAAATGCTATTTAAATCTACTTATTGTAAAATTCTTGAAAACTGAACTTTTCAGCTTTTTTTTTCTTGAAATGCAAACTCAAATGCATTAAATCCCTTTTGTGTGAGTTAAAAAAAGATGAGAAACATTCTTTGATACATAAATAAGATAAAATAATATATATTTTTATTTGATCATATCCAGGACCAACTCTAACATCACGGAAAAGTACTAAAATAGCTAATTACAGTTTAAAACAAGAAGTCCTGTTTTGTTTTTTAATTTCTTGCAGGGGTTGATTTTAACACAAGGGTATCTGAAGAAAATCTTGGAAAGTTTTTTATTTAGAAATCCTAAATTGAGATGCTTTTGGTTTTTTCCAACCTTATAACGAAATCTTTTACCTTTTAGATTTAAGAAACGATTCACAAAAAAAAAAAAATCTTGGAGATTAAATTTTGAATTCCTTGACTCATAAAGGTAAGATTAGAGTCACTCTGAGAAAACCTTCATGAGCTGCAGTGGGAGTTTTGTTTTTGTTAAATGAAAAGGATTGAATTAGCATATTAATAGTGTTTAGCTCCGCCCACTGCACCATCAGTTCGCTCTGTTTGGAGTTCTCCCATTTCTCCCTTAACTTTCTTTCAGTCCTGTTGCTCTGTCCTCCTTTTCCTCTCATTCACCACCAAACAATCGCTGTATTCCTCCCCATCTCTGTCTCTGCTTCCTTTGTTTAGCCAGTCCAATCTGTCCTCTCACTTTCTGTTTCCGACAAAAGACGATAACTCTGTTTGTTTCTCTCTGAGCACAGTAATTTCGGCTCCTTGTTTTCTGGCACCAAAAGACCGAAGCTCCTTTGGATTAAGGACTGTTTTGTGCGAGCTGGATTTGGCTTTGTGCTCTCGATAAAGGAGGGTTTTACTCTGAAATCTCAGAAACCTGGAGGATTTATTCTCTCCCCTCAGCAACAGTTGAGTGAAACTTTCACAGCAACCAACACTATGGAGGTCAGGCAATCTAAAAACTAACAATGTGTTTTCATCGGAGAAGGACCGCTAAGGAGTAACAAGTGGACAGAAAAGGACAAACATTAAAGTTTTCAGGATCTTGTCTTGTTTGACTTGAAGGGAAAGTTCTGTTGAGCTGAACGTTTCCTGAAGGACTTTTCAAACTTTTTAACACTTACAAGAATGTGCCTTCTGAAGATTTCTTCTAATATGAAAAAATGGTTTACGAACTGTTGCATAAGAGCTACTTTGTGCTCTGGAAGATGTATTTTCCTGTAAATTAGTGTTTGGATTATGTAAGAGCTGTCTGAAAGTCGTCTCGGGATCCTGCTGTGTTTATTTACTCGACTTCGGCGTTTTGTGATGCGAGGCTGCGAGGCGCAGAGCTGCCTCTCTGTCCTCGGACCAGACAGGCACAGGAAGGGGCAGACATGCGTTTCTATGGCGATGAGCGGCTGCAGTCCTTTCCCCTTGTGCTGGGACAGAGGTATGAATGAAATCTCCTCAAAGCACACACTCAGAAACAAGTAGCTTGAAAGCAGTCACCCAGTGTGTGACATCTGACTCCATGGGAACCGGAGTCGGTACGCAGGGAAAGCTCCCTGTTCTGCTAGCAGACTGCGTGTTTGTATATAGCGGTGGGTGCGTGCGGCTGTGCACACTCATCCACAGCCCTCTCAGGTGCAATTAACTTTTAGAACGTCTCCATTTTCTTCTAATGGAGGACAAGCGCAGGAAGGAAGGGAAGCAGAACAATGAACCTTAAAGCAGATCAGAAGCTCTGCTTTCTTAAGTTGACGACAGCAACACGCGTGTTTCCAGATGAGGTGTCCGTAAAATTACAGGAAGTGTTCCAATGTCAGGACTTCTTATTCAGGATAACATGGCAGCCTGTGGTGCATTGTCTTCTCTGGTTTATAGCTGCATAAAGGGACTTGACCCTGGCTGCACTTGTGTTGTTTTATTTCTCTCTGGTATCTTATTGTTCATTGTTTGTATTTTTTTTTTTGTTTTTTTTATCTTGCCAAAGAACAACATGTGGAGGATGGATACTTGCTGTACAGAGTTTACGTCAAACAGGACAGGAAGGCCAGAGGGGGAAACAGGAGCGAGGAGGATTTAGATGTGCAGCATTAGAGTTATTTGCTTACTATGTCTAACATGAACCATTCTATTTCTCTTAATAAAGTTGATAAAACAATATTTCAAAAAGATTTTTTTATTCTCTCTCTGATTAAACTTTTCTTTTTCTAAAAATGTCTCACTCTCAAGATTCCCATAATACTTTTCTTTGAACTCTCCAGAATATGACAGACACCTAGCAGCGGCAGTCTCAGCAGGGAAAACCATGGCAACAGCCTACATGGACCCCAACCTGAACAATGCCTTCCTGGCAGGCGCCAAGTCTCGGCTGAGTGCGGGTGGATCGGACCGCACCATGGCTGGCTCCGTGGACAGGGTTCTGAAAGTCTTCCACTACTTTGAGACCAACACTGAACACAGCTTCTGGTCTTCCAACATCAGATACGGAGATGCCACTGATGTCAGGGTGAGAGGCACATTCAGGTTGGATTTTCTTTGAGGGTTTGAGGTTTTGACTGTGGGAAAATCTTTAGCCGACAAATGAGCTAAAAATGCATCTTTCGGTTCTCATCACATTCAATACATTTAACGCTGAAACTTGTGATAATGCGGCAAAACATCTCAGTCGGCACACGGTAACAGAATAAGAGCCCGAATGTCTGCATCATCTCAGGGAAAGATCCATGCATAGGGATCTGAAAAATATGCCATGCAGAAATTTCAAGGTTGGGTGCATCTGCAAAACGTTTTAACTCCATGTTGGAGTTAATTTATCACTTGAAATCCAAACATCACCATTTCGAATATGAGAATAATGCGACACAGAAACTGACACAGAGGAAGCCAAATACAAGAAAGTTTGACATTGTTATTTTTTTAACATTTTAATTTTTACAGTCTGTTTAGCAATGCCGTCAGTTATAAGCCTGTAGATTATTATGTAATGTCCACATGAGTGGGGTCAGGCTAAATATTTTCTGTTAGATTTTGATTTATTTTTTGCATGATTAAAATGGCAGTGGTAATAAAATATTTTGATACTTTTGTAATCGATTTATTGCCATGCCTTGATTTTAGCCAGGTTAGCACAGAAAATGCTGTGACTAATAATTCACATAGTGATTTGTTTTGGTGTTTTGGTTTTATGGTCTTGGTTTCGTCATTTTCTGTTTTGGTTTTGGCGAAGAATTTTCATTTCATGCATGGGAAAAAATTCTCAACTCATCTCATCTTTTATTGTGTTTGGATAGATAGTCTTAGATTAATCAACAAAGCACCAAATCAGGTCATAATGGAGAAAAAATAAGTTCTTGTCAGACTTTTCAGTAGGTGCAACAATACGTATGTAAAGACTGATGTAGAAGCATGTTAAGGCTTAATCAGACATGGTTCTGATCTAAACCCCAACAACATGGTTTCAAAACCACTAATATTATAATAATATTATTGAAATGTGTATTTGATTAGTTTTAGGTTGGAGGTAAAAGCATTAAATCCCCCTGTAGCTGTAGTAATGCATTCTGTGTATCTTTCATACTTGTAATTTCTGTTGCTTCTAAAAAAGGATCTAAAAACATAAAATCAGGCTGTTGCATTACCCGTAAAACTCTTTGCTAAAAGAGAGATATAGAAAAGATTAGAAGTTATTTTAACTGTTCATGAAAAGCTCTAAAACTGCCTTGTAAAGCCATAACAATCCCGGATTTCATTTAAAAATTACGTAAACAAACTTGTTGAGAGGAAATAAAGATAACATTTTTATGACAAACAACAAAACATTTCCATCCTATTTGAATGGATGGAAATAAAGGAACTATGAGAAAGAAATATTTAAATATTTAATGATAAAATAATGAAACATTTATCCTGGATATAATATCAGGAAGTTTTGCATCACCTCTTGTGAGTTTAAGGAAATTATATTCTAAAAGAAAGACGAAATATTATTTTTACACTTATTCAGTTGCAAGGGCAGAGCGGTGAAGAGTTTGACGAGCACCAAACTCGTAATGAATACTGCAGACATGTCTCACTATGCACTCAAGCTGGTAACCGATGCCACAGAATATTAGGCAGCAGGTCTTCCAGCAGCTGCAAACCGTCCCTAGATCTTTCACCGGTACGCAGTACTGGACCTTTCTGGCTTATTTTCACCGCTGGTCTGCAAAGTCTTTGACTTAAATTAATCCGATGAGTTTACAATAAACCAATATGTGTGAATGAACTGTAAATTTCCTCCAGATGACATGTGCTGTTAATTGGTGTTATATAATTAAACTGAATTGATTTGAGTAACTTGTTTTATTTTAGATTTAAATGGTTACTTTCCATCAACAGTTGGACCCTTTCAGTAAAAGTATTTTTTTTTATCTTTAGGATAAGGAATGAATTCTCAAATCAGGCTGCAACAGACTCCAAATATTAAAACAATTGAGAAAGTTATGATCAACAAAAAAAGAAGTGATACAAGAACTGAGCCTTGGGGAACACCTATATTTATCTAATATCTCTCATAGCAGTCACAGTTTATGTTTGGATGTAGTGGGTAAAAGGTACAATTCAGGGTCTAAGCCGTCTGCTCTCGTGATACAAACTCAACCTAATCAGTATTTTTGCTCAGATATAACCAAAGGGACAAAATGTTGTTCTGTTTAATCTGTGTAGATTCATATCTTTTATGTTATTCAAACCATGACACAGAAAGTACTTAAAGCAGCTCAAACTGTTAGTGGTCATACAGGATATGTCACTGGAAATATCTGCTCCTCTGTTCTCCTTTAATCCCTATCTTCTTTGGTATCTAGGTCAGAGCCCCCAGCCTTTTACATGGCAACACACATGGTTCTGTGATCATTATTATGGATGTATGATGTCTGCCAAGTTGTTTGGGTGGGAACATCATGTTATATTGCTGGAAGTCAAACATGCACACAAACACACATATTTATTGACCTGAAACAAAACATCAGTTGTAAAGGAACACTTGGAACGGTTAAATGGAGACACGTTTTAAGTCGAGTTCTGTATGGTTCTTGATACGGTTCTAATCCAGTCTAAGGAATAATGGTTAAACACAGCCCAGATTAGATTAACCTGGTAAACCCATCTGCATTTATTCTTGGATGCAGGGGATCATCCAAAAGATTCTGGACATCAACAAGGTGCGTTGGATTTCATGTTTTGGCCTCCGGCTCAGCAACAGCCAGTCCAGAGACCAGGTGCACTGGCTTCACCCAGACATGGCTGTGTCCCACATCAGAGAGAAATACGAACAGGCACGGCCCAACGAGGAGTGGAGGTAGGACAGAACCTGCAGGACGGGAACGTATCATTAAATTCCTCCTCATCTCTTCTGTTTGGGTAGTTTTTTAATCAGGCAGCACTGGTCTTGTTTAGTGAACTGTAAATGATGTCTCATGAAAACAGAAAAACACCAGAGGTTTACAGAAATGAAAGGTTCTGTAGTATGACTGATACTTTAAATGTTTTATGCATTTTTATTCAGTCAGAGAATTTAAAGCATTTAATGTCAAGCATTAAGATGAAGAGTCAAACTCATGCACCATTTTCTGACACTCTGCTCACAATTATTACAGGTTTTTCAGGTGAAAAGATTTTTCTGCCATGTCGGCTCAAATGCAAGTTAGATATTTTATAAGGGACCCTGTGCAGTCTTAAGAAGTCATCAAATTGACTGGATTTCCTTTAATCTTTTCAGGTGTCGGAAAGAGCATAGAGAAAAGCAACTGATTCTAGAAAAATGTGATTTTTCAGAGGAGAAAATATCTTATAATGTCCGGTGAAGGTTCTCAGTCATCCAGGTCATGGTCAAGCTAGGAAAGTTCAGTTTAGGCAACTGGACGTGTAGTTTTCTAGAAGACGTTTCGCCTCTCATCCAAGAGACTTCATCAGTTCTGTTTTTACAGGATCTCACATGAATTCATCATCATATCATTGTCCAGAACCCATTTAATGGATAACAATAGAGATAACAATAGAATTATGAAGAATAGAAGAATCATTGCTGAAGATCTAAACTGGTCCCTGGAGTTGGTTCCCAGATTATCCATCATATGTCTGGAAACCATTGTGAACACCACTGAAGGTATATCAATGTATATATCGATATATATTTAGCATCTTCTGATGTTTTAATGAGCTGTACTGTACACTTTCAGCAAATTTATTATCTTAATTTACAGCTGACTACGTTATACATCTATTTAATAAAAAAAATTGCTACTTTTACATTTTTAATAAAGAGAAAAAAAATTAAATCGGAATGTTGGCCATAAAATGTAGAGGTTTATTTTTGTCATTCTTATGTTTTTTTTAAAGCCTGTCCTGTTCAGCATCATGCTGTTGGGGACGATTTTTTTTTTTCTAAGAAAAAGGGAAACTTGTCAAAAGGAATGGAGAGATTGGAAAAGCTAAATTAGAGGAAAATCCTGGCGTAAAAAACTGCAAGATCTCTAAACCGCATTAAAATACCATGCATCCCAGCTCTAATAGAACTGATGAAGTCTCTTGGATGAGAGGCGAAACGTCTTCTAGAAAACTACACGTCCAGCTGCCTAAACTGAACTTTCCCAGCTTATTTTATAATGCATAAGAAATTTGGCTTGAGTTTTTTTACATTTATTTTATCTATAAATTTCCTAGTTTACCTTTGATTTTCAACGTCACACCTTAAATTTGACTATGTTCCCCAACAGTAGGTTGGTTTCCAACTGTCCGACTGAATGCATGCTTATTCTAAACTTATAAGGAGCCATTTCACCTCCTTTTTGACTTTAGATTACTTCACAGTCAGATTGAACTGGACCTCTAAGTCAGCTTAAAAAGCTTAAAATACCAAACATTAAAACTGTAATTAGAGTAACTTTATGTATTGTTAGATTCTCCGATCATTATTTGACAAATGTGTGATTTACAGATCGGTAAACAGTTCTGGTGTGAATAAGTCCAAACGCATCAAATATCAGTTTATAAAATTATAATATTCAAACATTTGACACTAAAAGTGCAGAAAAAAAATGATTCGCTTCTGTTTCAGAAAAATACCAAAAAATAATTTGCTGAGTCATATTTTTCTGCTCCGTGTCGTACATATTTCATGTTGAAGAATTTGTTTGTTTTAGATCAGGTGAGGTCAGGGACGCCTTAAACGATGCAAAATTAACATTTATTATTTGATACCTGGTGACAAACCCTTCTAGCTGCAGGTTAGAAAACTAGGATTTTGCTCTGTATTCTATTACTTTCAGTACATGCTCTAACAGTTCAATGTTTGCCTTTGGTTTGGCTTTATTCTATCCTATAGGAAAACTGAGACTAACATTTCTAACTAGGTTTTTGTTTTGTGTTGGCGTAACTCTTATGAGTATTCAAAGTCACCCACTATCTTTGCGTCAGCAGGCTGTCATGCTGCGCTCTAAAGTGTCTGATTTATTTGCAGACAGCTTTAGAAAAAAATGGTGTGACCTATCTGTTTTTCAACCTTGGGTGCGGTGCTGTCGGTGTTCAGGATAGCCGGTCTGGATGTTAAGGCTGCAGCAGACATTAGCTTTATTGCAGCTGTCTTGGTGCTAATGCTGTTGAGAGGAGGAGACCGTTTTCATTGTGAACATAAAGACACATCGAGAACCAGATGTCTGCTTTGTCTGACTAAGTCAACAACATTCTCTTTGTTGTGTCTCAGTCATTGATGCTAGTTTACAGCTCTGTGTCTCATTTGTGTTCTCGCCCAGTGTGAGTGCAGTTTGCCTTCAATCCGTTATGGTTGTTCTTCTGCCTTTATGCTGAGCTGCAACTTCTTGTATTTATGAAATAATTGTTTCCTTTTATAAAATAGTGACACGTTCTCATATTTCAAAACTAACAAAATCTTACTGTTTGCAAACAGTTTGAATCGTATTTTCATTCTTAATTAGAGGCTCACCTGTTCGGTAAATTATTCTAAAACTTTTAGTGTTTTTTAATTGTGTTGCTGAAGTTTTCGATTCCATCTTTCTATCACCTCCTCCTCCTCTTTAGATACGAGCTAAGGATCCGCTACCTCCCAAAAGGCTTCATCAAGCAGTTTACTGAAGACAAACCTACACTCAACTACTTCTACCATCAGGTACCCGATCACATCTAGACACAAACTGTTCGTGGCTTCCTTGTTTTCACAACTTTTTTACATAAAGTAATCAAGACTTTATTAAACAAACGGATAATACTGAACAATTGTTTAGCTGTGGTTAGATGATTAATGGTCTGGGAAAATCTGTAAAGAATGCCATGAGTGTTCTAGTCCCAAATACTGTAAAAATCTTCAAAATAAAATCCAGTTCATAATAGCAGAGAAATGTATTCCTCCTCCTTGCTGCAAGAACAAAATGGCATCCCTCTGTTCCTGACGCATAGTCTGGGCAGTACTTAGCTCATTTAATTTTCTTCTCCTAAAGGTATGACATGCCGTGGATAGAAAAAATATGTTATATTTTTTTTGCTAATATACCTTGAGTGAAGAACAGGTTTCTATGTTCTTTTAGAGTATGCATTGGACCTTACTGGGCACACTCTACAAATGCTAAACATTGAGTTAAAGGTTTTTTTTTGTGGCCAAAGAACAAGAAAATAACTTTATCCTGCATTCAAGCTACTGTGGGCAACAGGAAACGAACACTTAGGATGACTAAGTAGACTCTGTTGTCACTGGGAAACACTGGTGACAGCAGTTTAATGCTGTGAGGGTTCTTTAGTGTGAAAAGCGAACCTGGACTGAGTTTATATGAAGATGGATGGTGGTTAAATCAGAGCAAAGCTGGAGGAAAACTTGTTAGAGGCAACAAAAAACCAGCCTGGTTCAGGAGGACAAACCCCTTAAAAATAGAGCCAGAGATGCACTGAAATTAGATTAAAGCAATTTAATATGGGAGGGAGATAAAATGGGTAACACTTTACAATAAGCATCATTTATAAATGGTAGGGATCATTTATTAACAATTAGCAGATTGTTTATTAATGTTTGATAATCACTTATAAACTGCATTTATAAACTATTTTTAAAGGAGAAGTAGATCATCTTGCCCTTCAGATGACCTGAGCCTGGCTTTTATTTTTAATTTAACTCTTTCATAAGTGATGATTTATAAATGGTTTAGATCCAGTTTATAAATGAATCAGACATCAATAACTTATTTATGCATCATTAATAAACTGTCTCTTTACCATTTATAAATGAAAGTTATTATAAAGTGTGACCATAAAATCAAATTTATAGATCTAAACATTTTGAGGTTTGTAAATAGATGTTTGTTTTTTTCTTGGTTTTCATTATTGAGGGCTATGGCAGTGATGGAAGATTTTTTTATTTTTTTTTATTTTGGATAATCTGGGTCAAATGTCTTGGATGTCCGTGTTTCTCTCAGGTGAAAAATGACTACATGACACAGTTTGGAGACCAGGTGGAACAAGACGTCGCTCTCAAGTTAGGCTGTCTGGAAATCAGGTAAGACGTGCATTTCAAAGTAAAAGCAGCAGTTTTCTTTACAAAGATTCAGTTTTTTTTACTGGAAGCATTTCAGTATCAGTCGATCTGCCTCTGAGCTGCACTAATAACTCCTGCCAACATTAGTCAGTGTCTGTAATTCATTATTTAGAGCAACAGCCGTTTCTTTCTCAGAAAGCACCCCGGTGAAGCCTGTTTGTTCTGTATGCAGTCTGAATGCAGTTAAAAAATGTTTCAGTGGAAAATTAAATCAATTTTTATAGTCAGCTACAGTGTTGGAGATCTGGCTTTGTTCACTCTGGTGTCCCACTTGTTCCACTTCCAGGAGGTTCTTCAAAGAGATGAGAGGAAATGCTCTGGACAAGAAGTCCAACTATGAACTACTGGAGTAAGTTTCTGCTGACTCTTTTCTTTCACTTCAACATCTATTGGGATTCTCAACCTTCCTTTTTTGCACTGAGAGTCATTAATAGTTAAAAATTGTGCTTATCACTCTGAAAGTTTTAAATCTCTCCTTCAGCTGTTGTGGTGAGAAAACACAAAATTCTAGCTGCACTTTTTCTTTTGTTACCTTTATGTTTAGTTCCTGAGTTGCCCCAGTTTAGATTCGTGGATTGTGGCTGTGAATAAAGAAATAATAAAGTGAGGTCTAAATTAGAGCCGACTCTGACATGTTCTGGTTCTAATGAGCTGCAGTCTCGCATTGAAAAGTTTCCCTTTGAACCTCAGCCTAACGAGCCCTCCAATTAACAGGGAAGAGTGTCCACTGTCTCTTCACCAAATGAAGTTGTCACTTTGTTTTCTCTCTGTCCTTCTCTCACATTCAGTTTTTTTTTTTCCTCCCAAGCTGCTCTTCTTTTGTTGTGTCTCTAAGTCCCTTGCTGTCTGCCCCTCTGCTGATTGGAGAAAGATGTGATGTCATGGATATTTTAAACAAGCAAGAGAGAAGAGAGGAAGTGCAGTTGGCAAAGGGACTCCTTGTTTAATAGTTGAAAACAGAAATCTTCTTTCTATAGTGTATATTGGGGTTTTATGACACTGCTGGTTTCAGCTGATCCTTAGCTGCCGATATTTAAAATAACATGGGAAAAAAATGCTCTTTTATGAATCCTATCCTCATTAGTGACCTTGTGGCTTACTGAATTTAAACCACTCCTACTTAGGAGGTTACTGCCTAAGATCAATTTTGATACTGGTTGTTTATATTTTAATGACAAATCATTTATTCATACTTTGAGTTTAAGTTGTTTTTTTTTTTTGACCGATTAGACCTGTTTAATGTCCGGCCATCTTTTTTGAATCCTAGCTAGGTGCTAACAGGTGCTGCTAACAACAACACCACCCCATGATGTGTTAGTTACTTCTGAGTTAAGGGTGACTTTAAAGCCGAACTTAAAGAAAGGACAAAGAGATTGAGAACGGCTTGCTATGCTAATTATGCTAATCGCTACGCCCCATTTTATCAGCATCTGCTCTTTCTCAGAGGCATATGACATCACTCCTGCTCCTATCGTCAGGGAATTAGGAAAACTCAGACGCTAGTCTAAAATAAGGAGATATTTTAAATGCTGCTTAAAAAGCTGTTTAATCCTGCAGGTCAAAGATGTAAACATTTTTTTTTTTACTTGTCCATTGTGACACTGAGACAAGACAAATCTTAGCCCTGTAACTGAATTTTCGCTGGGATTTCTTACTCTAAAAAGACACAAACATGTTGACTTGTAATATTTATGGTATTGGACATCCTAAGTCAGCTGCAGAAACAGCTTTGAAAAAAACAGTCCTGTGCATTAAAACAAATCTCCTGTTGAATATCTTTTTCCATACAGATTTAGGACTATAATGATGTGGTTGTATAATACTGATTGGGGATGTGACCTTTGTTGGAGAAAAGATGATGTAACCTCCCTTGCCTTTTCCTTGCTCCCTCTTTGCTCCTTTCGTCCCTCCTCCGTGGAGAACTCATATTTTCCTCTGAGGAGTATGAGTCATTAGCTGGCTTCCTGTTATAGCCCTGCACATCTTTCTTTGTCACTAAGGTTTCACTTTCTCCTCTGTGACCTGCATCACTCCCTCTCCCTGTAATTTTATGACTTTATCTCCATTTTACCGAGAAGATGGATGGAGCCCTTTAGTCAGCACATTGACAAATCTTTCTGTTTCTATTCTGTTACCTGTCTTATTGTGTCTCTCTTGCAAATCTTGGGTCTCAGCAGAGACAGCTGAGATCAGATAGAGAGAGAAATGTGAGCCAATTAAAATTCTTGGTGTAATCGCAGCACTCTGATCTTTATCTCTCTTTCTCTCTTCAGGAAAGATGTTGGTTTAAGGCGGTTTTTCCCTAAAGATTTGTTGGACTCTGTCAAGGTGAGATGATTTGTCCATATAAGGAGAGGTGGGGTCCTTATTATTATGTTTAAAGCTGCTAAAGTAGTTGGGGTATTCTTATTTTACGTTGTCAGTGTTTGTAAAAGAAATAGACTTAAACTTTATGATCAATAGCTCATCCTTTTTTTGTTCTGCTTCTGAATGTCTGTTTCTTTATTATTTATCCCCTGGAATTTATTTACCATAAACCTTTCATCCCTCCTGGGTTTGTTTATTGTTCAAACAGAACAATAATAAAACTCAAAAGTGAAATACAGAAGCTGGAATAAGTTTGTTAATCGGTTTACTTTCAGTGGTACAACAGGACAGACGCCGCTCTCTGCTCTAAAGTTTACATAAAGAAGTTCATTTTGGCAAAATTTACAGAGAAGATTTTTCTTTTTCCCTTAAGGATTGTAAAAACAAGGACAACGTTGAATATTTCAGATCCGCGATCCACAGATCGTTAATCGTTTGCTCTGTTTGACTCCGTTTGACTCCGTTTGACTCCGTTTGACTCCGTTTGACTCCGTTTGTTCAACAATCCAACCGAACAAACAGTGATAGCTTTTTGGTTATAATGTCAGTTAATTCTACTGGGTGAGATACATTCCTTTCTACCTCATCATTGGATCAAATAACCTGAAAGTTGTTCATTTATGCTTTTCTAAAATGTTTAGTTCAGAAATTCAGGTGGGAGCAGGCAGAGAGCAGCTGCAGATAATCAGGCTGAATGCATCAGGACAACTAACCATAGCTGACTTTTGCTGGACTCTCGAATGGTGAGATCTAGAGAGGATTTATTTTAGAGACAATTTCTTTTCTTCTATATGGAGCATGAGGTCAGGTGTTTCCTGGTGGATTGTTTTGTGTTTCTGGAGAAATTAAAGTGCTTCTGAACAATGATTGAGGTAATTATTGAATCCAGCTCCCAACCTGCAACTAATTCAGCAAGCTAACATGTCCTGTTGTTAATGATTCCTGAATAATCAAACTAAATATGTGGTCCTAAATATTGCTGTAGTGAAAACCTAATTTCTCCTTGTTTCATGGCCAATCAGTGGACAGCAGTCTGTACATGTCGCCGCCCCTCTCCCTGGGATAAGGTGCTAGAAAAGCAGGATGAAAAACAAGTGATGGAAAAGCTTAGAAATAAACCAATGAATTAGACCCAGCCCATCTGGAGCCTTTGGAAAAAGAAAAATGACCCCGAAAGCTGGTCTGATTCAAGAGAGACAAAAAAACAGTGAAATCAGGCCTTTAAAGCATCAATCTTAAGATTGTAGCAGAGCAATTTCAGGCAGAACAAAAACAGTCTGTGAAAAATCTTAAACTAACGAATGCATTGTGCTAACACCAATGTCTTGTTTATAAAACTACATGTAACAAAATCTTTCACAACAATATTAAGCATTAGCCTTTATAAAATCACTCCCATGTTCTTAGCTATAAGCTATAAGCCCTTATTAAAGGAATTCCTGGCTTCATATTCAGCCTTAAGTACAAACCTGCGAAAGACTCCTGCTTATAAAACGTGATTAATGTTTGTTTACGCAATTGAAATTCAAACTTATGTTTCACTAATTGCGGATTCTCGAGGTAAATAGTTCTGTTTAAGGAGGCTTGTGGTGAAAAAAGGGATTTACTTAGCTAAAGCCTAACAATTAACTGTTATGAAACACATGGATTTCTATTGCCAAAGTTAATCTGCTTTGTTTCTTTCTAATTCAAACATGCAAATAATCCACATAAATAGCAAAATTGACCATAAAAGTTAACAAGAAATATTAGATTCTAAGTTTTAACATGAATAGCTTCAGGTTCAGGTCTGTAGAAAAACTGGCTACCTTCTTGCTGTGCCTGTTTTATCGGGTATATTTCTACCTGGCTGATGTGCTTTACTAGTGGAAAAGGAGGGGGCAAATTATCGACCCCCCCTTCCCGAAAAAACTGCGCTGGTAGTTCCTGCAGTTAAAACGCACCTTAATTACTGCACTCTTGACTCTGAGCAGCTGGTGTCACAGTGCTCCATCTGTTCCAGTAGAGCAGCTCAGTTTCTAAAGCAGTTTTATAGCTGAGATGTGCCCCCACAGCTTTACTCCTGAATAAAGAAAGGTCTTCCTTCAGCCAGATTTAAATATCTGCGCAATGATGCTTTAGAAATTTTTGGTTGGTTCTAAGAAAAAAAAAAAGACCTAATAAAAACTTCCTCTAAGCATTGAATATATGGACATTTGGAGAGTGGATAAAAAGTGAGCTTTTTTTTGTTTTGATAATGAATAAATAAAAGGAATATCCTTTACTGCTCCAAATCAGGGAGATTCGGATGAGGACTAACTGTCGTCAGGCTCACTTCCCCATTAATTCAGTAATCATTTAAACAGGCTTTGATCTTTCATAAAGTTTTAACCTAAAACTGAAATAAAATGTTTTTAAACTCTGGAGTGCGATTGATTGATTGATTTGTGGAGTAGAAAGCTATGATCGTGTCGGTATATTTGTACTGTGCGTCGGTGTGCATGTCTTTTGGTGAATGGTGTAAATTTACGGCACGTGTTTATGGGCAGATCTTTGTGCGTCTGAGGGTTTCACTGTGTTAAAGTCCCAGTGACCCAAAAAGGTCCTGATGTCAGCAGGCGAGGAGACAGATGCTCTACAGAGGGAGACAGAGTCTGTGATTGGGCACGCTCGTGTATCTATGCATGTTGTGTGTGCGTGACCTTTAGGTCACAGTTAAACCTGTTCTTTCATCTCAACAATGAGGAGGAAGGGGGGAGGTGTCGGTGTAGAGCTTCTCCCCCCTCCTTCCCTCCCTCCTCTGTTGTAGCGCAAGGCTGACTCCTCTCATCACCTGTCTACTTACATGACCTTCCTTTTCTACCAAGTATTGCCTCCGTTTTCTCCACTTAAAGCTGTTTCTTTTATCTGCAAAAATTGTGAAACATCTCATCTCACATGACTAAAATAAATGAATGAATCTTGCAAGAAAATTATACCAAGTTTAGTTATTTCATGCAATGGAAAACGTGTTTGAATCTATTTAATTTGCATACATGCATGACTTTTGTTGTTTGATTTTTTTACATTTATAGATCATTTATAGTTTGTTCTAACCCAAACTTGCTGAAACATTTTTGGGTGTAATCTTTTTGTCTGTATTCACAGCAACACTCTTCAGTCTTCATGTTACTAAGAGAACATTTGGGTTGTTTTTTAATGTTTCTGTGGGTATTTTAACTCATTCTTAAGGCAGCATTTATACCTGTTCCTACCTAATGCTTTATTGATTCCATAGCCTTAACTATAAATAAGAGCTCTTTTTATTTTCACTTTTACTGAGGTCAGTTTGTTTATTTAAAACCAAGTAACAGTAAATGTAATTTGAGGACAGTTTACGATGTAAGCAGACGAGGAAGCATAAAATAGAGTCAAATTTATCCAATGTAATCAAATCAGATTGATTAAAATTATTTTTTGGTGTCCCAGTTTGTAGTTATAAAGTAATGTGGTTACATTTGTCTAGTGAACCCAGAGCAGGATGAGCAACCTTCTTCCACAATTTATTGGAGGTTTTATTATGGTTCTCGGCTTTGGAAACACTTTTTTTCTTCAATACAAACCTCTGAAAACCACAGACTGGAAATCAGCCTCTCTGAATAATGAATCTGTGCTTGCTACAACAACAAAGGTTGCAATTTTCTTGCAGTCACGATGTCGCCCCTGATCTTGTGAGTATTAGCATGAAAAACTGTCAAAAATCCAAAAGCAAGGGCAGTTCACCTGACTGCCTGAGTATAAAACTCAATATCAACATGCAGAGCATGAAAACACAGAACTAACTGTTTTACATGCAAGCAGCTCTTGGCATTTTAAGTATTATTCCAATTGGCTATTGGTCTGTGTTAACCATCAAAGATTCCTACTGTTAATAATATTATTTTTGTCTATTTCCTAATCAGCTAACAAATGACCTTCATTTGTTGCTTCTAATACTTTAGTTTGCGATATCAGTTCAATGCAGATAGAGAAGCAGTCCTTGTAGAGGAAAACTAAAATTACATTTCTGCTGCTTGCTATAATTCACACTTGGACTTGTATTAATGTGTGTGGTGTTTTCTGGGTTGGGGGGGTTTACAAGGTGGGGAAGGCAGCTGTCATATACGTTTCTGTGGTTCTCTCTGCCTAAAGGGAACCGTGGTCATTTAATGGGATTATTCTCCCTCAATAGACTCTGCTCACTTACTCACACACACTGAGCCCCGGAGCAGATGTCCGCTGTAGTAAACAGTATCTTATGTTAGCTGTTATAAAGAGCAGAGTCTGTTCATTGGTATTGACAGGCTGGGCAGCAGGTTTAGTGAAGCTGACCTTTAGAGATCAAAGTTTGAACCAGCCACAGCTTGATTTGAAAAGATGGTCCCTCTTGTCGGATGACTAGCATGTTGAAACACTATAGCATCCTGTTAAAGCGGCTTAATTAGCTTGTCCTCTATTGAGATAAACTCAACAATGTGTTTTTTTTTCCCCCAAGTACACCCAGAGCAAAAACAAGGTAAAGGATTAATATTTGCCGACAAGCTACCTAAACAGATCTTATATTCTCTGTGAGAAAAGCTCAATGACTTCTGCAGAGAACAGGAATCCATTGCACCTCTCAGTGCCTGGGGTAATGCAGGACATCTGCTTTTTTAAATGGAAAGAGACTGTGTTGGCTGCTGCAGCTCTCTGTTTGTCTGTAGGGTGTCTCAGCTCCCTTACACCTATAGCTGCCTGGGACAGATCTGAGCACAATGCACCATGCTAAGAAACCGCTGATTAATGTACTTTAAATAATTAACTTCAGAACATAAAATTGCTTCAGAATTGTATAAATCAAACATATTAGAAAATTCTTATCGAAATGACTGCTTGCTTAAAAAAAAACAAATCTAAACTGTTAGCATAAGCTTTATTAGTGTAACTCTAAAGACTTTAAAGCTACTGATCAGCATTTATTTTTCAATCATGAAGTTTAGGATGAACTTTATGTCAATTTTTTTTTTTTTTACATGTATAGAATTCAACTTTGTTGTTTTCTATCTCCGGATCATAATGGGAAAAAAATATTTGACTTTAACTTTTAATTACTTTGTTAAACTAAATCCCTTAGTTTATCTTTGATTGATTTTTCAGTTCACATTTAGAGTTTTCATTTTACATATTATAGTTTGAAGTAATTTATAAAGAACTCAAACACACCCTTTCAAAACAATTTCATTGCTATTTTAGCCTGTACAGCCTCTTACATATGAGACCTGCTCCTCTTAATCTGGATCTGGTTTCATTACTTAAAACACTTAAAATTCTCAGATACAGCATTAGCTTGTTAAATTGTATAACATACAGAAAATAAATACCAAGTGCTTTTTAGTGAAATATGCTAAATACTATAAACATGGACAGAAATCTAGAAAGTTGACTGGAAAGGTAGATCAGACACACAGCAGCCAGGTTGTACTTTGTTGTTGCTGGTTTGTAAAAGACACTCATTTATCAAGTTGCATAATTTCTACAGAAACTTCAAACTCACTTAAATGGAGAAGCAACATTTATGAATTAGCATTTAAAGAATAAAAGCTGCTTTTTGAACAAAACATAAATGTTACTACTTTAGACAAACAAAGAACTAATAATTAGAGAAACATGATTAGAGGTATGTGGCAGCTGGGCTGCGTTTCGTTCTGGTTATGGTAAGCATGGTGATGGGTTGGCTGATCGCCGGCTGAACTACTTCCTCTCTGGAAGGACGAACATTTCTGTGTGTTTGTGGTGGAATTCTGGGAATTACAACAACAATCCTATCTGGAGCATAAAGAAGACTTAAAAAACATGCAGTCCTCAGGGTATTCACACATCTGTCATTGTTGATGTGTGAGCACCGAGATATTGTTGAGAAGTGTGTGTGGCCAGGATTTTGTTTCCTTGTGGGGACCATTTCACAGGAAAATGCTGTATTGTTTGCACTTATAGGTACCTGTTAGGACCTACAATTAATCCTAAGTGGGAGAAGTTCTATTTTTGCGTTGCAGGTTGAGTTTAGATGAGGGTAAGTTATGTGTTAGTAATGGTTAGATTAGGTTTGGGTCTGGGCTAAACCAGAAAAATGAATGCAAAATGAGCTGAAGTCGATTGAAAGTCCCCATAAGGATAGTGAGAGATAACACTCCTGTGTGTGTGTCGGTGTGTGTAGGTGTGTTGATTCCCTTGGGCTCAACAACTGGACAGCTGGCAGCAGCACCGTGTAATCCTTTACAGTGTTTACACTTGAATATTACATCTGTACATCGCTGCATTTAAAACTGTTTGAATGAATTTGTTGATTCTTATTTTTTTTTCACATTGCAACCATAACCTGCTATGTTTTACTGGGATCCAGTGTGATGATGACTTCTTTCTCTTTCTCCCTTAACCCCCTAAAACACCTCTAATAGTAACAGTCCGTCTGGTACTTTTTCTATTTATGCATCAATAAATCAGTCAAATAAAATAGTTATGTGTGAAATATTTGAATTTGATTTGAATTTTCAGCAAGTTTTTCCTTTTATAAATACCAAATATGAACAGGTCCAAACATTTTTAGATGACAGAACATTTATTTCAACTATAATCCATTTTCACAAGCAGTTTTGTTTTCCTGAATAATGTCATTTAATTCCTACAGCTTGATAAAGTCCAGTGATAACCAGGCGTTTTTTTTATACAACATGGTGTTTGAAGCAGCTTCTGTCCATTGAAGGCAGAGTCAAACTCCACAATCCTCATACATCTAATGGCTGCTCCTTTAGCAGAGGGATCACTACTTCCTTCCCTGGCTTCCTTTCTGCCTTTTTTTCACTATTCTTCTCTCCAAACCGACACAAACTGCACAATAAACTCCCAAATTACAACTGAAACACTGCTAAAACACTCTAAATCAAAATGCCAAAAAAATCTTCTAAAATAACTTTCTTACTCTTTCCAGTTTTCTTCCATCTGCCAGCTGCGGTCTGTAAACACCTGCCATTCAAGCTCTATTGCTCATAAACATGGCTGCATTCTGAGTTTCATTTAAATGTTCAATATAAAACTACATGTAAGTTAGGTCTCACCACATGTTCAAGCCTTCTGATCTACATTTGATTGGCTGTAACTCTGTTGATCATCTTTATTTATCAAAGAATAGATAGGATTTTAATTGTTCCTAGAAGGATTTCCTGCCATCTGCGATGTCTGTGGTTGCATAGCGCACACTTACAAAAAAAAAAAACGGTTTAAGATCGACTCCACAATCTAGTCTGGAAAGATTTGTTCATTATGTGTAAAGTGATTGAAAGTGTTCCTGTCATGATGTTTAATTTTGTAACTAACAGCGTCAGTGTGCCTGTGTTTAGCTATCGATCCGAGCTGAGAATGAAGTGCAGGGGTCAGTTTGATTGGAAACAGAGTGGACTATTAGTCAATCAATGATTGTCACTGTACTTTAATGGAGGGAGATATAAAGACTGCCTCCGCTTTATTCTGAAAACACAGATTTTCCTCTGCTTTTTATTATATTTTTGTAAACAAACCTTTAAGGACTATTTTCTTTCTCCTTCTTCTCTTCAGGCCAAAACTCTCCGGAAGTTGATTCAGCAAACATTTAAGCAAGTGGCCAATCTGAACGATGAGCAGTGCATCCTTAAGTTCCTGGAGATACTGGCACCTATCTACCGCTATGACAAAGAGTTCTTTAAATGTGCCCTGGGGGTAGGTGCCTCCCACCTTTTCCTTTTTGAAGTCAGGGTTGGCTTCTCTCTTTATAAACTGTGTTTGACTGCCCCCTGTTGGTGGCACCAGATCCTGCATGCAAACGGTGGGAGACCCTTTAGTCTCTCCTTTCATTTCTCTTGTCTCTTACAGTCCAGCTGGGTGATCCAGGTAGAGTTGGCCATCGGGCCAGAAGAAGGCATCAGTTACCTTACTGATAAAGGATCAACAGTAAGCATCAGCTTCACACTTTTACACATTTTTCTGTAAAATGTGACAACTCAAATCCATCATTGATAATCCATGTTACACTAATAAAATGTTTCATATTTTCTAGATGTTTACCATTCTGTCTTTTTCTTTGCTTCCTTATCTTCAGCCAACACATTTAGCTAACTTTAACCAGGTCCAGTCCATCCAGTACTCGGCTATGGAGGAGAAAGACAGGAAAGGAATGCTACAGCTAAACGTAGCCGGGGCTGCTGAGGTACTGTGATACCGTTCTCTATGGAAATACTCACCACCGGTAATCATGAGATGTAAATATCAGACAGTTGATTTCTACCTTTTGAAAAATCCAGTGAGTGGTTAGGAAAGGTTTTTACTTCCTGGTTCCTGAGCCAATCAGATGAGAGTTCCAAGGGTTATCTTGCTGGCTTCCTGCACACATGGAAGCTGCAAAGAAAAGCAAATCAGAAATAGTCTCGTAATACCTAAAAAGTCTCTGCATTTTTCAAAAATATCACAAATAACGACAGCTTACTGTAGCTGAATCATCCTCATCTAACTTGAAACTCTAGCTTCATTATTATTAATTATTGCTTCTTTAAGGCTGCTTACATCCCAGTTGGTTGTTATGGAGCCACAAATGTACA
>JAUZNJ010104523.1:0-15215 GCA_034780135.1 Jordanella pulchra | reverse complement strand
GTACACTGCTTCTATGATTTGTTTTTTATTTTTTATTTTTTTTGCATCAGTCAGTAAAGCTACTAAAATTTGGGATTCCTTTTTATATTTATGTTTGGGTTTTTCCTGTCAGCAGTTCTTATTCCACTGTTAATTTATGTTTTAGACGGTCGATGGTCATTTTGCTCCTTTGCCATTTTAGACTTTTTTTACCAACCATCTGTCAGGTTATTCTCATTTGTAGAGATTTTGTACCTGTTTTGACAAACTGATGCTTTAAAAAAATTTTTCTAACATTTTTACAGTTTAATCTGTTCATTTGACTATAATTATGCCCATCAATAGATTTTGGTTTGATGATTAAGGGTCTTAATATTTTATATTTCATGCAGATCAAATGGCTCAAATGAGTTTAGAACATGACTTTAAAAGCTATTTCAATGAAATGTAATTTTTTTGTAAGCTTTGATCATTAATCAATATTTAGTGTAATTTTTTTTAGAGCTTTAATGTGCTTTTAGTTCTGTTTTCCATCCTATGTTTTATAAGTGCTTGGATTAAGTTTATTTTTAAACATTAAATCCTCATTCAGTGTCCAACAAGATTTAAGGCTGTTTTGTTTTCGTCATGGCTGAGAATTTACACAGGTATGTCAAAGAAGATCCCTATTACTAGTAGTTGGGTCTTTAGATGATAAGTTTGAAGTTAAACTCTGGTTCTTTATCTGCTGTTTCCAGGAACTTTGCTAACATCCTGAAATTCACAAATTTCTCTAAATAACATAATCGGATCTCATATTCTTCATTTTACAGATCGATAGAGCTGTAGATCTTTCAATAGAGCTGATCAAAGTTGGGTTCAGTTGCCAAAAAGCTGTGATCTGGACCCAGTTTAGCTAGTCTGTAGTAGAGTTAAAACTTTTACACAAATTGCTGGAAGTTTATATAAAATAATTGGGCTAAAAGTTGTTTTTAGGCACGTGTGACACTTTCTGACACTTTCAGCCCCTAGTGGCTGAAAGTAACGCTGTGTTGAGTCGGTGGTTAGTGCGGTTACCTCTCAGCATGTTGATTTTTTTCCAGAGAAGCTACATTTAAACCCTTTTAGTCTAAGCGAGCTTGTTTGGTCTTTCTGCTACCTGCTGAATCTTTCATCACTCGCAGCCTGCAGGCATGACTCATTGTTGTGGGGAAAACATATCTGGCTTGCAAATGACTTTTAGCACGTCTCTGCTTCCTGTAGTTTCAATTGGAACACCTCACTGATGCAGCCAGACTCTTCAGGTCGTTCTTCAGGACCAGTTATTATCAACTCTTGAGGTTACCTCTTATTTCCCCTCAGGTTTCACCGAGTTCAGTCTTTATTTATTAACTAACACCGTCAGGTTTTGTAAGGTACCGAAGCATCGTCTGTTTTCTGGACTTATTTTATATAGAACAATAAAAAAAAACACACACACACACACAAGGTTTTTCTCTTAGAAATAAATGAAAGGTTTGGTATTGACACAGGCTAAGATAAGATGTTGTTTCTGATTTTATCTGAATGATGTCAATAGAAAAACATTTAATACATGAGTTATAGAGTGGTTTGTAAATGGGTACAAAGTAAACCTCGTGGTTAGTGTGGGGATCTGATTTGGTGAAAGAGCAAACTGATCAAAAGCCTTTTTTCTTTTCTTAATAAACTTGTGTGTTTGGAGGCGATCCAAACAATTTCAACCGTTTGGCTTCACAAAAAGAGCCAGTCCACCAAAAAAAAAACCAAAAAACATAAAGTAAAATTCTTTGCTCTGTTTCAAAATCATAATTTGAGAACATAGAGTCATTTTATACTGAGAGGTTAAACTATGTTTGTGTTGTTTGGTGGTTTGGTACTTATTGCTCCATCAAATGTCTTTATTTATGATGCTGGTTGTGTCAGTCCTCTGTGGCTTCTTTTCACGTTTGAAGCAATACTTATTTCTCATTGCAATATGGATTAATTGTCATAAATCTATTCAGTAGGAATTTGTTTTAGTCACTGATTTAGCTCCTTTTTTTTTGTTATTTCTGTCTTTCCAGTTACAAAAGCAACACTTTCTAAGCCTCGTCAGATATTTACCTCACAGTCCTGATGGTCTAGTTTCCTGCTAACCCACTCTTATCAGGAGCAAAACATAAATGTCATCTTTACTTTGAAAGTCAAGGAATGTGGTTTTAGTTGCAAAACTAATCGGTTCCCTCTGGATTCTTGTGGGTAGAAAAAAAAAAAAAAAAGAGTATGTGCCGACAGAGAGTAGAACGAAAACAGCACATCTGTGTATCAGTCAGAGGCAAATTACACTAAATATTGTCTTTAAATTGCTTTCATCTTTGACCACTTCAGGTTATTATCTGCTCTACATGAAGGATCTATAAAAATTTAAAGCTGGTTTAGATCATTTTTTTCAGATTTCCTTGTTATTTTTCTTTTTGTTTTGTTTTTTAACACTGGGTAGAGGGTAGTTCACCTAAGAGGGCAGCAGTTTTCATTCATCCGTTTGGTTTAAAACGATCCCTGTAAACCATAGTCTTTTGTTGGTTTGAAAAGCAGCAGGTGAGTGTCCCGTTCTCACCTCCTCCGCTTGTTCTCCCCTCTCAGCTCGGGACTATGAGATTCAGCGAGACCGGATAGAGTTGGGTCGCTGCATCGGAGAGGGTCAATTTGGCGACGTTCACCAAGGAGTCTACAACTGCCCGGTATGCTGATCTGGACACTCACTGAAGGAAATGGCTTCTTTAAACACGAATGGATTTAAAAACAAGCTGATCTCTGTTTTTACTAAAAGAACAATAGATTAATCATCCAAAACAGGAAACTGGGGGCGTGTGAAGCTGTTGAACGGTTGAACCTTAATGTTGGTCTCTTTTATTCAATGTGTTTTTCTGGGCTCATCGTTTTGTCCGAGCACCCAGCTTTGTTCCATTTGAACCGCCCCAACAGGACAAGCTATGATTGGTTAGATAATGGTTAGAATGATCAGAATCACCACTGTTTTCCAACAGGACAGATATTCTTTTAAATTCCCAGTTAACCCAGGACCTTGTTGATGGTAGCACAAATTATGCAACTGTTCTCCAACTTGGTAATTAATACAAATCTGTTGACATAGGAATATTATATAGCTTGCAATGCTATATTTGTTGACGAATAAAGTCCAAGTATAAGCTGAGACTTTGCATGGAGTCATATTGGTAAATAGAGCCTTGCAGCAATAAATACTCACACCTGATATAGATGACGGTTCCCAGGATCCTGAAAATCTTTCTATCTTTTTTTTCTATCTGCAAAAACAAGATCTGTTCCTCCAACCATTTGTAATTATCATTAAAATGTTTTTCTCATCGTATTTAATGCCAAAAAGTCTGCTTTGTTCAGATGTTGAAATAAAACTAGCACAGCCTGACTCCCCCTTCCTAACTCAGTTAGCTGGCCTTGAGAGGAACAGCTTTTTTTTTTTTTTTTACGGGCCGGATTTTGGTTCTTATTTGTATTCTTTCTATTTTTTTTTTGTATTTTCACTGATGTAAAATATATCCCACAACCTCAACATGTCACCCATTTTATCTGATATGATGGGGAAGCCTGCTAATGCTCCAACTTGTCTGTGTTCCTCAGGACAAACCGCCTCTGCCTGTTGCCATCAAAACCTGCAAGAATTGCACCACCGACAGCGTCAGAGAGAAGTTTCTTCAAGAAGCCTGTGAGACATCAGTCTGCGCGTTTCTGCGTTCTCTTTCTGTTGCATTCAGCAAGCGCTGACTAATCTTTGTTTTCCAGTAACAATGCGTCAGTTCGACCACCCTCACATCGTCAAACTGATCGGCGTGATCACAGAGAACCCCGTGTGGATCATCATGGAGCTCTGCACTCTTGGAGAGGTACGCCTGTGTTTTTTGTTCCCATGAAGAACGAAGGCATAATTTCCACACAGACACGTTTCACCTTTTTTTTTTTAATCTGTAAAATGTGGATAAATCATAACATCTCTGTTTGTATCTCCATGCAGCTGCGGTCGTTCCTGCAGGTAAAGAAGTACAGCCTGGACTTGGCCACTCTCATTCTGTTTGCCTATCAGCTCAGTACAGCGCTGGCCTATCTGGAGAGTAAGCGCTTTGTGCACAGGTAAAACCATCACCTTCTGCTCTCCAACACAGAAAACAACTAAACCAGGAAGGTCAAAATGTTTTCTCTCACGGGCCAAAAAAAAAAAAAAATTGAAAGCTTTATATTTTTTTTATCTTTCATTTCTGAGCTATAAAAAAAATTAAGAGCTCTTTACAATTTAAGTTGAACATTTGGCATCATATCGTTACTCAGAGTGAACTCTCCTAAAAGTGAGATTTTGGTCCTCCTAGCTTAACGTCATTCGTTGAAGGATGCTAATATTAACCCGCCTTTCTATCTCCACTTCCGTCGCTGTTACACCAAAAGAGGTGATTTCAACCATCATGGACTCGCCTGCAGGCATTCAGTGTTGCTGCTTGTGTTACTTTTTGTGTAAGAGACCAGGAAACAAACTGCTAATGTTGCTAACGCTTCATCCACCAGAGTGTGAATACACACAAGTCCAATTCTTGTGCGTATCCTGGTGAGAAAAATAGGGGTCCCATTGAGCTCTTTTCATTTTTTTTTCTTCTAAAAAATGTTGAACATGATTTTAAAGAGAATTTTAGAAGGATTGTAAATGGAAAAAATAGCTGGTTATGACTCCTTAATGTATTAAGACAACTTACTTGGCTTTAATTAAATGGGTATAGACATACACTATGAAACACACAAAAAAATATATATTTTAGAATAAAAGAATACCCACTATGCATTCATCTTGATGGCTAACGGCTGGCAGCATGCATTACTAAACTGGAAATTAGAAACAAGGAAGGAGGAATCTGAGAAAGGCTGTAAAAAACTCTCCTCCTCTCTTAACTAAGAGCTTTAGAATAGCATTGCTGCCAACAGTATGTAGGGTTACCAGATGTAATTATTTGTGTGGGACATTTTTCACTTCTATCTCACTGTCCCACAAACAAGCAATTTGAGTGCGTCCGTTAAAAACGGATCTTCCCTGGTACTTTTTCTAGATGCAAAAAGAGCAGAGCTGCAGTCAGGATTTTAATACAAAGATTGATGGGAAATATGTTTAGAGAAAAGAAAATGAAGCCACGACAAAGTCTATGAAAGATGGCTCCCAGAGAGCTTTTTGGAAAGTTTGCAGAAGTTATTTTTTAAAATATGAAAAATTTAAGAAAAAAATAAATTTAAGAGTCATGATGCAAAGCAACACTGTAAAAGCGCAGCATCTGTGTCCCTGTTTTTTTTTTTGTCCTAGTTCGAGATATCTCACATTTTCCACCCTACTAGTATCAGTATTAGTAGGGGAGGGGGGGCTACACAGCCTAATATCTGTACTTTCCGACGTTAATAAGTGAATAAGTGAATAAGTGAAACACAATTTATTTAATAAGTAATTAAGTTAAGCTGTAAATTACTCAAGTCTTAACGTTAAATCATAATGGTTTGAAACTGGCCGAAGGCTTTGATTAAGGAGCGTAATGTGACTGGTTTAAGGATTTACAGCTAAGCACAGATATTCTGTGTTACAGAGATATAGCGGCACGTAATGTGTTGGTCTCCTCTGTGGACTGTGTGATGCTCGGAGACTTTGGCCTATCTCGATACATGGAGGACAGCTCCTACTACAAAGGTAAGGGAACATCAAACTACATGCAGTTTATCCTGGTGAATAAACTCATTCATCTTTGCAATGGTACCCCTCCCACATGTGAGATGTGAACTATAAAGGCTTTACATTGAAATCTACCTGCTTCAAAAAGCACAGTAGACCTAAAATCAGCAGCTTCTTTTGCCTTTACTTTACTGCCATCTACTGGTTACATCAGGGGCTGCAGTCAGTCATTCAAGAGATTTGAATTAATCAGCCTAATGATGGAAATACAGTGTTTCTCTAGCTGGTGTTTTACTGAATATATTCAATGATCTGATGTGTTTTTCTCAGCTTCTAAAGGTAAACTGCCTATTAAATGGATGGCGCCTGAATCTATTAACTTCAGGAGATTCACCTCCGCTAGTGACGTCTGGATGTTCGGTGAGTTCGCTTTATGTTTCTCACAGTTCCTGTTCTGCCTGGAAAGGAAAGAATTTCATTCCTTCTACTTAATAATTTCTAGTTATTGATCTTTATAAGGATGAGGTTAAATGGACCTGAAATCTTCAGGTACATACATGTAACTATTCTTTAAATCGATCTGATGGTGAGACTTAAATTTGATCTGTTATGAGTAGGTGTGTGTGAGGTTGATGTTGTTGTGGTCATTTCTTAGTCTAGCTCATCCTCTTATGTTTCCCCTCACTGTGTTTCCCCCCCTCCAGGTGTGTGTATGTGGGAGATTTTGATGTACGGCATCAAGCCGTTCCAGGGGGTGAAGAACAACGATGTGATTGGCAGGATAGAGAACGGCGAGCGGCTGGCTATGCCTCCTCAGTGTCCGCCCACCCTCTACAGCCTGATGACCAAATGCTGGTCATACGACCCCAGCAAGAGGCCGCGGTTCACTGAACTCAAAACACAACTCAGGTGAAAACTTAGTGAAGCCCACAGGAAAAGATGGAGGTTTTTCAATAAAGCAGCATGAAATCAGACCAAGGAAGTGTAGGTTTAAGGGTTCTTACGTGAAATAAGTGGGTATGTTACAGGTGATCTACAAGGATTGCTGCACGTTTAAACCATTTTAGTTCCACTGATTAAAGTGAGCAGATCTTATGTTCTACTGGCAGTGAGAGACCACAGAAATGTTTTGCATGTCAGTTTTCGCTTGACTCTTAGAAGGAAAAAAACCCCAAAACTACGGCGACTATTTGGAAATTTGCGTGTCCTTCTCCTGTCATTTATTGAAGGCACATGCTTTGTATTTCTGCTAAAGATCTGCTTTGCTCCAACTAACATAATGTATGCCTGTTTTAAGACACATTAACAGAACCTCAGTCTTGAGGGAGAAATGCTGCCTCCTTGTGGCATGAAGTGTAGTTTTCTATCGTACTATATTTACTCACTTATGGTTGCCTAAATCTGATGTCTAAAATGTCAGATGTAGGTGACAGTGACCCAGATCTGATATTAAAAATTACTGAAGTTACATTATTTTATAGCTCTGAAAAACCTCTTTAACTGCTGCTTCTAATACAACACAAAATGCATGTTTGACTCATTTTCTACAAACCTCTGTCTTAATTGTGGTTTTACAGCAGACGTCTATGAATATTTACATTCTTTCCATTAATGGCCATACATCACAACATATCTAAACAGATGCATATTGTTTAATTATCCTCATTTCAAATCAATAGCTGCACTTTCTTTCCACTTATCTTAATCTGTTCTTTTGTCTCCTGCTCTCTTCGCAAGGTTCTGCTAACAGGAATTCAGATTTAGATTTAGTTTTTTGCAGGATAAGTTAAATTTTCGCCCTCAACAAAACTGTATTTTTGCAAATCTGTTAAGGACATGCAGGAAAGACATCCAAGTATAAGAGATGAGGATTATTTTTGTATCTTAGCTCTTGAAGGGATGATGTTTTGGATCCGTCTTCAGTTCAAGAATGCTTCTGATATGTTTTTAGCAGTTCGTTAACAAAAACCATTAACAGACTGAACTGAGTTCCCCTGAAGGTAGAAAACAAACAGATAAAGAAATATGTGTAACGTTATTGATCCACTTTGGCAGCACTATACTGGAGGAGGAGAAGATTCAACAAGAGGAGAGACTGAGAGGGGAGATGAGGAGGCAGGTCACTGTCTCCTGGGACTCTGGAGGTTCAGATGAAGCTCCACCTAAAGTAAGACCTCACAGACAGATTTACCTTTGGTTTTCTCAACGTACTGATGTCTGATATCTTTGTTTGTAGCCCAGTCGACCAGGTTACCCCAGTCCTCGCACCAGTGAGGGCTTCTTCTCCAGCCCACAGCACAACCATTTCCAGGTAAACTAAACCAAGATCACTTTTTTTCACCGTTTTTTTTTACTGTTCTTTTATTGGTTTTTGTTTTATTAGAAAAGTGAGATTCGTTCAAAAGCCTCAAAGATTGTTGTTATAAAGTTTCATTCATAACAGTGTGGTTAATGTAGATGTAGTAAATTCCATTATTTACATATAAGATCAACAGAAATCTTCCAGTTTCTTGTCTTTCAAATAGGTACTTTTACTAACTTGTAAATAACTTTAAAGTTGAAATCTAAATTCCCAAATAGCTTGGAGGCTGAAAACAGAGCAGAAGAGGCTGAATAGAGGAATGAGCGTTCCTAATCCTCTCCTCGTGAACCGAGCAGACACGAGGCATTTCCTGTTGTGCTGAAAGCTACTCACTCATGGCCACACAGATGCAAATTGGAACCACACTTCTGCTGCTTTGGCAAAAAAACTACCAATCTCCACTTTATAAGGACTCTGATTCTATTTTAATGATAGATCAGTAATTAAGCCGAACTGTTTCAGTTTTTTTGTTTGCATATATTTCGTTGATTTGTCTGATTCATATTTAGTTGCACAGAAATATGTAATGTGGTTCTGATAAAAGGCAGTAAAATTCAGTTTCTAATAAATGTTAGCAGTGTGAGGAAGCCGAACGGATTGTGTTCAGTCGCTAACTTTACAGCAACAAGCTGTGGACAGCTGGCTGCTCATGCAAATGGAGATTATTCCTCACATCGTGAATTGAAACATGTCCTGTGCCCGCACCCCCCCCCCCCGCAGCCGTCAGCTCATGGTGGTGTTGGAGGCGTAGGGGGCAGCTATCCTCCGACTGATTCCTGGAATCAGCTCAGGCCCGAACACACGACCCTGTGGAGCCCAAATATGGAGGTAAAAAAACCCAAACATGCTTTTTGTTTCCTCCACTAGTCGTGACGGAAGCCTTTTTCAGATTCCTCAGTATCACTAACTTGTAAATGCTACATTATTTAGTTTTATTTTAGCAGGAAGCACAATAGGAAATACAGATATTTTTAATAATATCAAGTTTGACTCTTCTAATATATTTTTGTTTGAAATAAACTCTTTTTTTTTTGTTAGATTCTTTTAGTTAAATAGGATACCAGAAGTCGGGAAATTTATTGGATCACAACTTCTCATCCGTGATTAATGGACACAGAGCATACGCTGTCCCTTGTTGGTTTTGAGCGTGTTTCAGCCCCCGTCACTCTACAGCAGCCCCCTATGAGTCTTCAGCTAAATCCTATCTGGATTTTTTTTTCTCCAGGAGAGAGTTTGTGTCAGCCAGGCTCTGATGGAGGAGACGCTGATGAAGCAGCAGCAGCAGATGGAGGAAGACCGACGGTGGCTGGAGCAGGAGGAGAGCCTCATGGTAATTAATCACAGACAGAAAGCGGAGCATAAAGCATCAACAGTTTTACTTTATTTGTATCGGTTCACACACCTGGTGGGATGGTGGGAAATGAAACGTAGGATCCCTGATGTTTGCTTAGATATTTGATCTGTGACCCTCCACCTAATGCAGCCAAAATATTTCATGTGCCAATTAGAAAACGAATATTGTTAAAACCCAGTAGCAGGTCTTCAAACCCAAACTGTTAAGCCTTTGTGTAAAACATTGTAGTGGAAAAATTCAAACTGGCAGCATCATGCTGAAGAGAGGCTTTAGCAGGAAGATGACTGGAGCTGAAAACAAGGCGAGAACAATTAGAAAACAGATTGTTTTAATATTATTGAACTAGTTAAACAGTCATGTATGATACTGAGGATTAAATCATTATTTTTTGTCTTTTTAATTTTTGTCGTAAGGTTAAAATATCTCTTGTTTGATTTGAAAAATGAGTGTAAACTTGCTCCTTTGTGTTTTTTTCCTTTAAGATATCATTGCTCTTAATGTATATATAAGTAAATCGATAATTAATAAAAGTTGTACAACTCCGATTAACTTGAAAAAAACGAAAATCCCCATAAATTATATGTTTCATTTTAAAGCAAAATGTGGTTTTAAATAGCAAAAGAGCACCAGCACAAAATAAAAACCAAATAATAAATTATGGATCTACTTTATCTGCAAGGCTTTCTGCTCCGACTTTTATTGCCTAGAGAGCTTCAAAAATATCTTTTTCAGATCTTTAACCTGGCTCTGCTCTGCATGTTTGATTTATCTCATCAGACACTAAAACCATCCAAGAGCTCCTAGTAAGTCTGTTTTTCCACTTCCCTCAAACCTTCTTTTCTTGGTACGATCGACTGCACTTTGGCTGTTCAGCTAGATGTCGACGGATTTAAAGGCAAGAAAACCTTCAAGCGATGAAGTGTCCTCTTCCCCCATCCTTCATTCTGTAAACATCTCAACGGATGGATGTGATCTGCTCTCCATGTTTGACTTTATTGTGTCGCTGTAGAAAACAGAGCTCAGATATAGAACTAATCTTTGCTATTTTATTAGTTTTTTTTACTTTATTTTATTTATAAGCTTTACATGTTAGAAGAAAGACTTAAAATTTTAAGCCTTGATGTTTTAGAAATCGCCATCAATCGCTGACCTTTAGCTTGACAGGCGTAAAGTTCGTAAGTCTTTCATAATCAGACAGCAGGCTGGAAGTGGGAGCAGATTCTCATTTTGAAATGCATGTCACTGCGTTGACTTGATGAAACCATCGGAAACGTTCAGTTTGCTTTTAATTCATGCTAATAATGTTTCAGCTCACAAAAAGGAATAAAACATTTTCATGTTTAGCTTTGAGTTTTAGCAAGAATATGTCTTCCTTCCTTCCTTATATATTCCTCATTATCCTTGTATCATCTCCTCTTTCCTTCTCTGTGTCCTTGCTTCCTTCTATCTGTCCTCCTTCCCTTTATTGTCTCCCTTCTTCATCTCACATACTTCTTATATATATTCCTTTCTTCCTTCCAGTGCTAATACATTTTTCCTTATTGTGAACTTTGATGGTTTATTCTTTATCACGAAGGTGAAGAACTATGAACTTTGATGTTTTATGATGTTTAAATGAGTTTGTATGAATTTATTCCTTTTTTACTCATTATTTTCTTTTAGATTTTACTTAATGTGGCGTCTTGAACCAGATAAAATGCAGCTCTCTACTAGGCGGCAAACTGGGAGTTTGTATTGAAGTAATTATATAAAGAAGCTGCTTTGGGTGTGTTTTAATTATTGTAAATCATTTGATTATTTCTAACTGAAGAGAAGAAAAAACACTTAAATAATTCAGCCATTTCTTTGTAGGCTTTAAACATTGTGTAACTGCTGCTGTTGTGTCTGTAGGTTTGTGACTCTACAAGCATTCGTTGAGTCTTATCTCAAATTATTGTCAACTCAAGTAAAAATGTGTTCAAATGCCTTCAAATTAACATTTGTTTGAAGACTTTAATTTTTTTCTTTGATGCCAGTTTCTGTTTTAATTTATTGATCGTACATTTGGAGGTTTTTAACCTCTTAAAAAGCCCTGATGTTGCCAATTCCACCTTTGTTTGTTTCAATTATTTGAATTAATGAACTGATTTTGGATCTAAGCAGGTTTTGCGAAACGATGCCTGATATAGATGCCATGTTTTCTTGTCTTTCCAATGTCAAACGGTGGTTAAGGGATGACACCTCTGTTTTATGTCATATTTAAATTTATCGGCTGAATTAAGATTCACAGAAACTTCATGCAAATTAAATTAGTAATAATAAGCAATTAATACATTAACAAAATCCTTCTACAAGTTTTTTTTGATGGATTTTTGTTGTGATTTTCTTGGAAAATGTTTATTATTTCTGCACCATGGTCCTGGTGCCTTTGTTCTGAAAACAAATCTCCGCCTGGGTTCTTTCCGTTTACTCCATCTTCCTCCCTCAGTCCAGAAACACGACGGTTTGGTTGATCAGTGACTCTAAACTGCCCTTAGGGGTCAATGCATGTTTTAATGCCTCCTTATTAGTTGTGTCTCTAAGTGTTCAGAGCGATTGTTTCATACTTGACTGTGAATCAGGATACACAAATAAATGTCATTATTATCATGTAACGGCTGCAGAGTTTTCATATGCAGGATGTTTGATCTGTATGCATTAGGGGTGAAATACAGAAGTTTAATAAAAACTTGGTTTTTATGGGGTTTTATCAGGGTGTATTCTTTATTTTATTTGATTTTATTTTTTTTTTTATTTGATAGTTGGAGCTTCAGTGAAAGGAAAGGGTGAATTTCTCTTGCTTAAACACAGGAAGTATTTTGATTCCTTGCAGTAATTCGAATGTCAGTCAAAGAACTGAGGAGGAGAAAAGCAGAAAGAGACACAAAGTGTGAGAGGAGGACGGGGAGGGAGAAAGGAAGTGGGATTGGCAGGAGGAGCGTGGGGGGAGGAATGAGGGAGATTCAGGGGGGATGGAAAGAGGTGGAGGAGAGAAAAAGAGAGTGATGCAGTTGGATCGTTTCTTTTCCAGGATTTTGTCTCTGTGCTTCAGTGGAACTTTTCTTTCTCTGGAAAAAAATCTTCTTCGTCTCTTCTCCCCCAATTCTTTCCACTCTGACTCAGTGTTTCTTCCCCTCTTCATTTATTTTCTCTGTCTCCCAACCCATCTAGTGTTTGCAGCTTTTTCGTCTGTCTTTTTGCTCTAAAACATTTTGTCCTGTCCGGTCTCTTCTTTCGATGGCCTCTTCGTTCAGTGCCCCCTCTTCCTCACGCTGTCTTCTTTCAGGATGCATCTCTTCAAGGCGTGCTTCACCAAAACGGTACTGAGGCAGAAAGATAGAAGCTGGAGATGGTTTGAGGAGCGCAGATGTGTTCGGATTTTACTTTCACTGTTTGCTTTGCAGTGTGTTTTGTTTTAAGATTGCAATGCGTAAAGATCATTTTTAAACGTTTCTGCAGGTGCATGCTCAGTTTGAACTGTTTTGTTTTCTGCAGAAAGCAGAGTCCAGAAACAGCAGAGGCAGCATCGACAGAGAAGACGGCACACTGCAAGCACCGGTCAGTGTAACATTTCCCTAACTGTACTTTTATTCACATGAAAGTCAAAAGTATTTTCTGTTACTTATAGACAAACAGGTTAAACAGGGACGATATGGATTTGCTGGAAAAAGAAAGAGCTGAGGGAGGCTTTCATTCATGAGAAACGAGGGAAATCACAGAGACAAGCAGAGAGTATTTCTGTCTGTCTGTGTGCCTACATACCAACCACCTAACCACAGAGCACCCATGGGAACGGGAAACAGAGAAAACTGCATTTTTATGAGCTGAAACTCAGCTTCAGCCTCATCTGTTCTTTGAATATATATTTTCTTTCTTATTAGTAAATAAACATTAAACTCTGTTTGTCTCTGTGTGAACAGGGTGGAAGTCAGCATATCTATCAGCCTGTCGGGAAACCAGGTACATCCAATGACTCTACTGATTAGTATAAAGTTGTGCTTTCAGAATTGAATTAGAACAATAAGGAATTAATTCGGCTCTAAGTTTGTTGTAAAATCATGACAAATATTTATCAATAAATAATGCATCTGGTTGTTTTAATGGCCTTAATATTGTTAGTATGCTGCTTTTATTATTTTTCTTTTACTTCTTATTTATCCAGATGTAAAGTCTAATCAAACTCTACTCCCTCTTTTATTATAGTGTTTTACTTTTTAAAATGATCCAGGTAAATCAATAAATGTTTTTTGGTTTCATTGTCAGAGAAATGACATAATAAATACCGCAGGATGAGAATGAATCAATGCATGAATGAATGCATTGTATAATGAACCAATGAACTAATTATTACATACCTGAATCTGTTCTTGCTTGAGTAAATTGAATAAACAGAAAGACACAAATGAATCTATGCAGAGAAGAAGACTTGAATAAATTAATGAAAGAATTTATTGAAATTTAAAAAAGGAAAAAAAAATCACCTTAAGGAATAAAATGAAAATAGAATCTCTTTATCTGTATATATGTGCCTTAAAAGATTATTTGGAATAAATAATTCACAGGAATGTAGATTTTTAAAACATCTTGTTTTTCATAAATATTATACATTATGATAAATAACATGACACTAAAAATATAAGTAAAAATAAAGCTTTACAAATATATAGTAAGATAAAGAAAATAGTTTGATTCAAACAAACTCTGGTGTTTTACTTTGCAGCTTTCTTTGTCGAAATAGACATTTTAATGAATGTAAATTCACTAGTTTGTGTTTGTTCAGAACATGTAGCACCCCCTAAGAAGCCCCCCCGTCCTGGAGCTCCGGGTCACCTCCCCAACCTCACCAGCCTCCCCACAGTGGACAGCTACAACGATGGAGTCAAGGTGAGCATAAATTCAGCCGTCAGTATACGCTGCAACTTTAGAAACAAAACATATGATCATAGATCTTATTTTAATAGATTTTTTTTCATCTTATGCAAATACTTGAAACATTATGCTTATGGGATGTATGCTGTGCCTTGTCCTGTTTAGATGTGGTTGGCTTGGGCCCTAATGTGCTTTTCGTTTTCTCCTCCTCCCTCTTAACACTTCCTTTCACCTGTTTCTACTTTTTCTCTCATTCCTGTTTTTTCCTTACTACCTGATCCTCTGCATTCATTGACTCATTCATAAATCACACGACCATCTTCCTGTTTTCATACCGTTCCCTCTCTGACCTTTTGCTTTCACCTTCTTAACTCCGTGTAGCCTTGGAGGGTAAGCAGATCTATGTGTGTCTGTTCCCACCGTAGAGTTAGTTAGCTGCTAGTTACCATTACCCCCATCCTTATTCTTAGTGAATAGTAGTGATTTCTACACCAGAGATTTGTTAAGAGCAAGAAGCACATATTATCTTTAAAAAAGGTTCATTTTACTTTTTGTTTTTAGCTCATGACTCTTAGACAAGATCTGAGATGGTTTCTATATCTGGAATACCAAACTAGTGTCAGTCCTTAATGCAGTGTTTAAGATAAACATGACCACATGACAGCCTTGGATATCCAACAGCACGGCACCACATTGCAAGATTTAAAAGTGTCAACTATATTGTTATGTGTATATATATGTTTTATATATTTTATAATAGGGAGTTATTTTATTTTATTTTACTTTTTATCTACCAATGGTAGTTTTAAAGTCTCTTTTGTTTTACTTTGCAAGACCATGCGTTGCATGTGGTGGTTTAACTGCATCACAGTAATGCAGCTTTTAAAACATTAAGAGAGGAAACCATCACTTTCAGTCTATAT
>JAUZNJ010104512.1:0-20789 GCA_034780135.1 Jordanella pulchra | reverse complement strand
TATGTATGTATATATATGTATGTATATGCAGCATCCATTGTGTTTGTTTGCATCTGGAAGTCCTACAGAATCTTAGTTCTGTCATTCTCCTCCACTCCACTTTGACCACACCTCTGTAGTTTAAAAATGATGCATCTATAAGCCTGTAACCTATTTTCCCTGAATATACTTTGGGTCAGAACTTCCCACACTGTTCGGTTCGGTTCGATGTCATGTCGAGTACATTCATGTTGAATGGATCCTACCCAACAAACAATCGAAATGTCATATTCAAGATGGATTTTCTGGATACTCAGAAGTGACCGGCATCCAGCTCAACTCAGACACCAATAGCAACTTCAGGTAAGGGGGAAAAAAGTAATAAAAAAAAAAACAAAACACCTAGTCAAGTACGACCATGCTCTACAAGGTGGTAGTATCATTAGAAACTCTGTAGTGCTTCTTTTAACATCATTTCTGTCATACAAAACATTTAACTTCCTTAAACTTAGAAGAAAATTAAAGAGATGTGTGTGTATATGTTTATAGGCATCCAGGAGGACTTTGTCGTGAGGCTACAGAGCATGATTAGTTAATGTCTTGGGCTTTTACCATTATTTTGAATGTAATTTATTTTTTACTATTTCTTTAAAAACCTAACAATGACTGTGAGTTTCTCCATTCATCATTCATCTATTTATCTGCATTTTTCTATAGCTAACTATTTGGCTACTTCTTACATAACTACAACTACTTTGACTACAAACGGCTTAGAAACAAGTAAAATGTACTAAAGCCGTTCTGATAAACATGTGAGAATTGACAATAGCTTGTGCCAGTGGTGATGTTATCAACAACTGCCCTCTAATCACCAAACAAGATGGTAAAAGATATTCATTGCCACTTTTGAGCAAGTGAATGAATTTAATACAGCCCCACTTTCCTGTTCATTGTGCATTGCTGGATTAGTCATTTTAATAATATGTTGTGAACAAGCCTCTCTTATTTCCTCATTGCATATATCCCTCTCAGTACCCCCTATTAAATATTGATATTGCCCTTTTGTTTTTTGTCTTAATTCATACTTTGCTCTTTTAACTTCAAAAAACTTCTTGTTCTTTAAAACTTAAAATCGTTTGCTTTTGAAAATATGACGTTTAACAAATACATGAGCAGAAAATTGCAGTGTTACTCTATATAGATCCCATATAGGGAGAGAAAAAATGTAAAGGTCATCCATATAACATCAAGAAAACATTTGAAATGTTGATTTTACATTTAATAGATGATTGTCTTGCTTTGTACCTGAAGACAAAAACTCTGCTCTTATAACTTCCCCATGATGTTTTACTCGGAAAACAATTGATCAGAATTGTTTCTATTCTCTCTTAATACATATTTCCAGTTACAATAGACCTGACACTCTGCTATTAATGTACAACGTCTGATCTATACTTAGTCTTTTGGTCATGGAGGAGAACGCAATAATGAGGGGAATTCAAATCAAAGTTATGTGCTCATTCCAAGCTCTACTGGACCCAAGCCAAAAATTCTTCTGGTGTAATAGTGCTCTTGTCTTTCAGGTTTTATCACTCAGAAGACCTGCCATCTGGTCAGCCCCAGAGGTGCAGAAAGACGGATTCAAAATAGAAGCAGTAATACATAAGGTCAGATGCTTGTAAAGGAATTTGTATAATTAGTGCTACACTGTTGGCAGTGTACCGTGGCACGTGGTGCAGTGACAGATTTAGTGCCAAGCTCTAATGTCTGCTCCATATATTAAATGAATCGGTTCAGGTCGTACATGAGGATATTTATTTTTATTGCGGGTAATAATAATGACATTAATGCCTAGATCCTGTGGATAATCAGCCGTCCCATGTCCTTGATATGTAATGTAATTGAAGAGAACATTATAAAACTGCTTTTAAAGCAGGTTTGATTGGGACCAGAGTAAGAGCGACAGGGCCACAAAAAGCAGTAGATAAATCTGCTGATACAGGTTTTTCTGCTTCACAAGTCCTCTTGATTGCTCCACTCTTGTATGGTTTTCGTAAATGATTTGGGGGAGCTTAATCAGTGAAGCCGTCATTCAAAATTGGACCTATCTTAACAGCTCAACACAACTCCAGCTTGGGCTTGAAAACTCTGACGTATGGCACTGCTGCAGGAATTGACCCTCATCGGATAAACCATTCCAAATTGCCTCCTTGATATATAGCTACCTCTTGTTACTGCGCTCCCCCTGTCAATTTTCCCTATTCCCCTCAAGGTCAGCTCTCCGTGCTGTTGGACAAAGTAGCAGAACAGCACTCCCTTTACTGCCTGACTCACATCTGATTCTGCCTCCCTCGAACCCCAACCCCCTCTTCACATTGTGCTTCAATAACATCCCAAGTAAGTTAATAATCACTGACACCTTCGTGCTGCAGCACAGGGGTCAGCAAGGGAAAAACAACACAAAATGCCTCCAAATCAAAGAGATACCAGGTTTAGAAATACTACAACCCAATACAATAACAGTCTGAGGAAAACATTCTTGTTCACTTACTTACAAAATAAAGAAAATAAACAGTGGATGCTGTTTATATAAAAAGAAAACTGAGGGTAACATACATACATACATATTTGGATCTTGTCTTCAGTATTGCCAGTATTGATTTGAATAGTTATGGTAAGGAAATTGCAGGGCCCTCAATTTACTGATGTTTAAATTTAAATTAAAACACTCACCTATGAATGTTTATAGTATTTGAAAACTTATTGGATACTTTATCTAAATCTCTAAAACAAAAATAGACCCGGATATGGATATAACATCAGGAACATTCTATGGCCAGGAATGCTATCAATCCATTGATCAGCATACTTTACTTGTCTCTCATGTTAACTACCATCTGCAGAAAAGATTTTTTGTATTTAAAATTCCTGGCACTAAAGTTACTGTTTAAAGGGAAGCAGTGCAGCAGAAATGAAACTGGTTAAATACATTAAGATACTTTAATCCTATCCCTGAATGTGTCAGAAATAGCTGGAGGCTTGCCTTTATGCTTCACCCTGCTCTTTGACCCACAGATACCTCAGTCTCTGTTGCTATTTAAAGAGGGATTTGTCTGCACCAAGCAGGGCAAGGTTTTAACTTGAATTGGGAAAAACATAAAAGACCTAATGCTATATAACTGTCATCTATTTATACAACAACATCTAAAAGAATCCTCTGGACAAAGTTAGACTGACCTACTAAATGCTGCTGATGGCATCCAAACAAAGCTGTTCATATACAGACCTACTCAGTAGTTTGGATTATTATGGAAATGTTTATTTTTTTAACTGATTTCACTAAGTTAAACATATTAACATTAAACACATTTTAATTACCCTGTTGTCTTAAAGCACAAGAAGTTTGACTTTGGTTTTGCTTTACTTTCAATGATGATATAATGTACAAAAACAGAAATAGAAATATTTTTCTCTTAAATATAAACATGTATATTATCCTTAAAAGGAACAAAGCAGGATATTGATCTGAGTACTCTGATAAAGTGCTCATCAGATGGACAGCCTGTAAACTGCTTCCTTGGCAGCTGGTTTTTGCAAACAGCACTCAGTAGTGCAACAATCTAAAGGTAAAAGTCTCAACAGTTTGTGGCAAGGTCTAAACAGAATATATTAGATTACAGACTTTTAAAAAGTTTATTTCTTTCAATTATGATGATATATTGCTATAAGATAATGAAAACCTGATACTTAAGATTTGTATAGTATGACAGAGAAATTAAAATAGCAGTTTTGTTTATATGTTTAATCCTTGCTTAAAGGTTTTTAATCAAAGGTGCTTTTTATCTGCCTCGTCAGAAAGCATATTAACTAGACTGTATACATTAGATTTCAAATTAATGCTGCTAGTATTTGAATTGTCATTTTCCAATTACCCATCGGCATCTGCATGTTAATTAGCCAAACTTTTGTAAGTCTCACTTTTTAAATGAAAGCTTGCTCATTTCTGACTTTGTATCATGTTTTAATTAGATAGAGAACAAAAGGATAAATGTAAGTAAGGCTATTATCTCGGATGGTATCTTATAATTATACAAATGTAGGTTGTGCACCTCTGGCAAGTAGTTTCAATTAATTCTATAGGAGTTTTTGGTGTTTCACAACAAAATCATATAAAAGAAAATTTGTTGAATGTATGATTACCAGATAAATTGCTTTCGTATTGTTTTTATTAAACATAATTTATTCTCTTTTGTTCAAACTGAAAAGACATTGATTCTACAAAGAGACTTGCTTCATTAGCAGTTCATGTTAAAACTAGACTTTGCTTTTAAATTCAAGTAAAAGATCTCTAAGTGGCTTATAGGCTAGATGTTTGCAGTGTAACGTTTTAACAGTAAGCATCAATAATATAATAGATAAATCAAATAAAGCATCCTTCTCTCCTGTCCACAGTCAAAGGAACGTCACGCCCTCCTTTGACCCAAAGTTTCCCTGTCACACCACAGCTGTCTTTTACCTCTGACTCCCTCTTTCTATGTGTATGCTCTCAACCAAATCAGAAGATGGTGCTGTTTCCTCCCCCTCCACATCTCTGCCTTTAGTAAGACAGGCAGCTGGAAAGATTGAACTGGAATAAGGATTCAAACCAGATGGTGTCAGTCCCAGAGTCCTGAAGGCCTTTGCAGGGCAGCTCAGTGGAATCCTACAGTACATCCTCACAGCCTTAGCCTGATCAGATTGACTGTTCCAGTTTTGTCTTGATATGGTACCAAAGAAAACCCAGCCAACTGCCCTTTAATGACCCTAGACCTGTGGCCCTGACATCTCACATCATAAAGGTCCTGGAGACACTCCTGCTGGCCCACCTGAGTAGGCAGACTAACAATTAGCAGAACCCCCTGCAGTTTGCTGATCGCAATGAGGGTGGAATTAAAGCTACCATCATACACCTGCTTCAATAAACCCACTGTCATTTAGACAAGGCAGACAGAACTGTGAGGATCATGGTCTTTGATTTCATCAGTGCATTTAATATGATTTATCCTGACTTACTGCAGGCACTGCAAAAACTGATCTAAAAATAGGGAGGAAATTATTGAAATACATTTAATTTACCTTAATTCTAACAGGAAAATAAGGTGATCTACAAATGGTATAAGTACTTTTACTCTTAAAATAAGATAATTATAATTATGCACTTGGAATAGGATAGTAGGATTGTTTTGTTTTTTTATTTAAATTGTAGAATCATCGTATACAACTGACAATGACCTTATTTGTGTTCATTTCTTTATAGGAACCAAAGCAAAGTTTGTAAGACTGATGGTTAAAGTGTCTAACTAGATTGTCAGCAGCACAAAAGCACCACAGAGGACAATGCTCTAATCATTCATAATTACTCTCTACACCCTCAGACTGTCTTATCTGCAGGAGTATGCGGATGACTCTGTTGCTCATTTGGTGTGTCAGAGATATGCAAGAAGAGAACAACAGTATACTGAACTGGTTTGCGGCATTGCATGAAAACAATCATCTGATCCTTAAGAATATAATGTCTGCAACAGCTTGCTGCACCTAATAAAGGAGAATGTTTGCAGCTTGAATATGGAGATCGAAATCTCCACAACAACTTGGCTGTTGTGTAGAATCATTCAAATAATAGAATAGATTAAGTAAAGCATCCTTCTCTCTTGCCCACAGTGAACAAGACATCCTTTCATAAATGAAAAACATTATTGACAAACCTGAACATCGTCTTTGTCAGAATGTTGAACAACAATGGGTCTTCAGTAAGAAGCTTCTCCAAATCTGCTGAGAGACAGACTGCTACAGGAAATGCTTCCTGCAGTACAGCCAACATCTACAACAGCTCTTTGAAGAAAGACTTATGGAAGCTACATCAACATTTAATTTCCTTTGCTATGTCTCAGACCTCTGAAAACACTTTCTTGATCCTACAAGAAAATATTTTTTGAATCGAATTGAATGAATAGCATAAATAAATCAAAACTTGAACAATAATCCTTTGAAGGTGGGTAACAAAAGGTACAGTTCATTTTTAATTTCCTAGGTGAACATGGATCAGGTTGACAGTTGTTTTTTCTGAAATTCGTATTGTTTTATGTCCAAATTAACAACATGAAACAAAATATTTCATATTTATTTAAGATTTTCAGAAGATGGAGTCAAGTCAGCGAGCAGAAATCAAACTACTAATGCTGTTGTTATCAGTGTCTTTCCCAAATAAGTTGCTGCAAAAACTGTTTACATGTCCAAAAACTTTTAGATTTCAAGTTTCAGAATAGAGTTAAAGTTAAAATAATTTGCTTTTGTATTTTCTGTTATTTTGTCAACACTGTATTGAGATTTTGGAGCATGCTAATGAGCATTACTGGTGCTGGGAGGTTATCCAAACCTTTTGGATCATAATGTCATAATAAAAGAAATTCAATGCATCATATTAATCGTTAGTTTAGATGTTTGATAGAGAATGGACCATTATTTTTTTCAGATTAAAAGCTAATGTTTCTTGATGATGCATGACACAATAATGAACACTTTCTTGTTATTGTTCAAAGACAATCCTTAATTATTTAGCTTCTGCATGAAAGGAAAGGAAACAACTCAAAGGTTTCTTTCTTGCCCTCTTTAATTTGTTTGACCAACATAGTGGGCCATCTGTTGCAGTGGTCTTCACATCACTTCCTGAAATGTAGTGTGGACAAACAATGTGACCCCTGCAGTGACGGAAAGTGCCCCACCATAGTCACTTTATCTGTTGACACAGGGACACAGTCTACAGAGTGCTTTATGTGTTTAAGACATTGCAACATGTTGCCCCTGGAAAGAAACTCAAATCAAATTTAGACTTTTTATAATAACTTCATTCTTTATAGACAGGTCTGTGCTTTTTGTGAATAATGTAATTATTGTTTTTATTGTTTTAATTGTTTTATTTATGTCAATTCTTGTTCTATGAGCCTTTAAAGAGCCCTTTAAAAGAAAGAGGTCAGTGGGGCTCCAGGAAATCCTGCATAGATCACACTTGATCATAAAAAGCCAACATTAAAGATATTACAACAATAGAGCACATGAAGGATAAATAAACAAACATATACACTTTGCTGCTGCCTTTGGTATGCTTTAATTTTAGTACTTAAAAGTCTGCAGTCTGTCACCCAAGAATGTATTTTAACATTTGTCCCCCTGTTGTGCAGCCTTCAAAAATCAAAAAAATAATAAAAAAGAAAATGTGATTAAAAATACAACAAAGACTTATTGTTCCATTTGCATGCCTTCATTTGTTTGGTATCCTTTATGTTTGACTATAACAATGGAAAACCAGGAGAAAATACTTTCATCTGAATTAATAAGTGTGTTAAGATGCATACAAAAACTGCTATCCTTTGTTTACATGCATCTATCATCATTATGCATGAATGGATTTTTCTATCCTATTTTTTTGGGATGTTTGGGATTGAACATTGCCTCTTGTGCTTTTCACTCATGCATTAGACTTGAAGGGTTGGTGGTGGCCTTTATGTTTCGAGTTTGCATGTTGTTCCGATGCTTGTGTGTTTTTTCTTTGGATTCTCTGGTTTCCCACCACAGTCCAAATTATGTCAATTTGGTTAATTATCAACCATAAACTACCTTTGGTTGAGAGTTTATTTTGAGCATTGTCTCATTTATGATGAACTGAACTGTGCACAGTATTTATCACTCTTTGCCAGTCGACTCTAGAAAGAGGCTAAATATTACCCTATAACCCTAAGAATTTTCCAGTATTCATAAAATGGAGTTCTGCTATGTAACATGGAAAAAAAAGATATAATTTGTTCAATAAAATGGGTCATATCATGGATATTGGATATTTGTTTTTAAATCAACCTTAATGATTTCTGAATATAAAAATGTGAGAGGAGTTTACCCACAAACATTTTTATTTTTATCATCCATAAAACGTGTTTATACTCATTTGGGATTAGATTCAAACACTCAAGTACAACTTGAAAAATACGAGACGCTGTAAACATGTTTGTCAAACTGTTTTCTCTGATTTAAAATTCTCTACTAAAGCGTTTGTCCTCAACAGAGCCTTTTGCTATATTAAATCTAAAGCTTGATGTACGCTAAAATAAATTGAATGTTATGATTAAAAAAGGAATAGTTATCAGACAGACTCAATAAATTTGCGAAAATAAATAAGACTTTGCATCATTTAATTGTATTGTATGACTTTCTGTAGCAGTCAGGGTTTATAGGTGTCTAAACATCATAAATGACTTTCTCCTCTGTTTGAATTAGAAAAGCCCCAAAAATAAACTCAACAGCAGTTTTACTTTATCCCATATACATTATCTAATCCCAGTAACTGAACGCTAAAAAGATATAGCATCTTATTTATCATCTGGACAGTCTATACACTTAATTCTATTTTACTCTAAACATAAAGGCCCTTTGTTAACTTTGTTAAGATTGATTTAAAAATCACAAATGGATTTTATCAACATCTAAAACATCTCAATGTAAAAAATGACCAAAACTTACTGCAACATTAAATTCACCTTTGTAGTTAATAGTGCTTTGGAATTGAAATACCATAAAGGCAGACAGTTCAAATGCAACAGAAGAAGGAGAATATCAGTCCAGGGCTTAACCTGAATGCCCTGACCCTGTGTTTAGTATAACTTATAGTGACCCAGATTTAAATCCTTTATACTAGGATGTATTGTAAAGCCGGATATCTGTCAGTACAAAGGAATGGTCGAAGATTTTCAAGAGACAATATAGGCTATATATGTGTGTGGTTGTGTGTGCATGCTTGTGGGGTGTGTGTGTGTTAAGTCTTGTAAACAAACAGAAGATCAGTTTATCTGACCTTGCTGTTTATCAGAAACAAAGTATTAACTTCTGATCCTATTGGTGGTGAAAATGACTAAATTCTTTGCCAAAAAATGCACAGAGGATCTAATACGTCCTGCTAACGAAAGATCTGTTCTTAAATGTCTACATTAGAATGCACTGTCAACTATAAGACATCCACACAAAACAGTGCAAATTAGAAAGATGATCTTTTGTGACTTAGAAGCAGCCGTGGGTTTAGAGATTTAAGACTTATAGGAGAAGTGAGCACCTCTAAATATGGACGGTTGTTTAATTATCCTACCACGTTCAGGCTCTAGTTTTATAAATATGATATGATCATCTTCTCAATGGTTCAGCAAATTGGGGAGGAATATTTCATGTCTGAAAAGAGAGGCTCCATTGTTGTTTCAATAAGCAGATCAAATATTACAATAATTATTAGTTAGTTTAAGCCAAACTAATCTGTGAAAAAATCACATGGCCCCATTTTGCTTTATTTTATCATAATTTCCATAAAGATATATTAAAGTTCCACCAGAGATTTAGAGTTTACTAACTTATTGACTCGTTCAATGTGCATGGGATTACAGTCTTGTTGAAGTCCATGCTTTTGCCAATCTCTAAGTGGCACACAGATGGCCTAACAGTTGACTCAGTGAACATTTTGGCTTGTAGAGGGATTTATGTTTGACTTTGTGACTGCAAAATTGCAAGATTTTGTATCAGTAAACCTATAAACAACCAAATACTTTACCATGGCTAAACTTTTGCCCTTGACACTTTGTTGCAAGTTCATTATAATTTTTTTTTTCTGGCACTACTAGCCTTTATGTATTATACGTTTTTAAAGATTAAACACAGGAAATAGGATTGAGGTAGAGAAGGAAAATAAGGCAAAAGGTCAATAGGCAAGGTATTAAACCTATGAGAGCCAAATCGTGGACAAAGGCATCCAAAGATGTAAACGTTTTTTTTTTCTTACCTGAAATCAAAGACCATATTAAAAGGTGAAAAAAAGTCCTCACTCCAACTCTGCATCAACAACATTGTTTTTAAGAATTAAGGCTTCATGTTGACTCAAATAAAAACATAAAACTTTAATAGACCTGGTTTAAATTAACAAGCTAAAACGTGTAATAAGATTCGGTTCTCTGGATCTGGACCTTCTCTGGATAGTGGAATCGAGACAGATGTTTTTTCCAAGGTTGTTGTTTAAAGGGATCCTCCACATAGAGCAAATTTTCTTTGGGAGATGCACTCTTAGAATATCAAACATTGGATGAATGTGGGGGTTAACAATTTATTCAAGGGACAGTTCTGTGTCAAAACAAGTATTTTTTTTTTTGTTCTTAATAAATCTTCCAGAATGGTGCATAAGAGTGAGAAGCAGCAACCTAACCTGAGTTCATGAAAGGTCACTCACAGGAAGTGCTCTGTAAATTTTTTTTGACCTGTCTTAGTTGAAATATTTACAGAAGAGGTTGAGAATGAATCCTGTTCACATTCGCTTTTTCATCTGTCACTGCTGTGAAACATCTTTGGACTATTTATTATTGAGTACATGATGTTTATAGTGTAATATAGTAATGATCTACTGTATGGGTATGAAAGCTATAACCAAGGCATACAGATGAAAAAAAAGGTTGCAGGTTAGGAAAAGCTATTACAAGAATGAACAGAAAAATATCTGTACTGTCTGAGGAAGTCCTGATTGAGAACATATAGCAGTCTTACTGCAGCTTATTTTACTGCATAGGAGCTGGATTTCACAAGGCTGAACTAATCAATTTTAATCCCTTTGACAATGAATAAGGTCTTTTATAGCAGTGGTTCCTAAAGCTGTGGCTCTAAACCGCAGTCTTTTCTCCAATATTGTTAAGTTGTACAATGGAAATGCGTGATGTGTGAAAAATGTGTGTGTTTTTATTTGTGAGGATGTATGTCTTCCAACGCTTCCTTCACTCATCAAAGAAAGCTGCCACTACAGTTTCTGTATATGCATTTATGTATGTATGCATACATGTATAAATGGCATAACCTATGCTTTCATTAAGAAACAGTAAAAGTCAGTACAAAGTCAAGACGGATACGAAATGAGTTTTTGTTTGTTGCTGCACTTTGTCTATGAAAACATGAGCTCTGCTGTTCTCGCACGTCTATTAGCCATCGGTAAGACCTGAGTCCTGATTATAGTCAAACATAAAGCCCAGATTAACCACTTCCCTATTAACAAGTGGAATAATTCTCTGGTCTTTCACTGTATGTACAATAGGATTGGAAGAATCCACTCCCACAGCAACGACAGGTTGCCTGACACGTAGACACAGACGACCAGATTTCCCAGGATATGCTGAGAGGGGGATGATGTCATTGTCCGTCAGAGAGATGAGAGGGACTCCTCTGATAAAACAGGCAGATTCTGTTTCTCTACTCAGCAGGTAGATGACAGAGAGCGTTTTTACTTTAACAGAGGATCTGCAGAGAGAATGAGAGACTGATGTGATTAATATGCAGAATTCACATTTTGGAAAGAAGTGAAATATTAGAGTAAAATGGCATGAAAAAAAGTTAATTTATATGTTAAAGAAAGATAATTCATAATAAAATGGCAACAACTATCAAAAATGTTTAAAGCAACAGTACTACTACTACAGTACAGCTTTCTGCTATTTTTGTTCACTTTTTCATTTTAACGTTTTAAGTTTATCAAACAACCAAACTAATCCGACCATGTGAGGAAAACTAACCCAGCATTTGTTCATCATGACCTGCTTTGGCATAATCACAGCTTTCTGCTAGTGATGCAGTCTAGGATTTGGTAACTCCAAAAAGGTTTATTGAAAAAAAAAATATGGACATTGATTCATCTAAAGAGCTTTCTCAGTTCAAATCAAGTGACAAAGAACTTTGGAGCTTTAAAGCTATTTCAGAAGTACTGAACTCCAGATGTTAGGCTGCCTCAACAGGAAGGTAGAAATTTGGTTGAAATATACAAAGCAAGTTTCTTAATTCTAAACTGTATGTTTTGTTTGAAGAGTCCAATCTTCCCACAACTTTTGCAGAACGACAAACCTTTAGGGCTTTGACCTTCTCCCTCACTATCTTTGAATAAAGAAAGCCCTTCAATTGAAGACTGATATGTTTTAAACCTCAAAAACAGGAGTCCAGCTGCTTGAATTTGTAATTATTCGACACCCCGGACTAGTACTGTAAGTACCAGAACTAAAGAAAAATTGCGAAGTGACCTAAAGAAAAGATGTTTGACATGTGAAACAACCTAAAATCAGATCTCAAAAAGAATCCATCAACCCTGAAGTTATTGACATCATTCCCTTTAGTGTACAGAGTCATTTTTAATGTCCATAGACATCTCCAAATAATGGAGAATGAAGGGTTGTGGCATAATAGTGAACTCCTCTTAGTGTGCTTACCAAAATTACTTTACAGGCACATTGACAAGTAATCACACAAACCACACAAAAAACACCCTGAGCAACATTTAAATTATTGCAGACCTTCTTTTTTCCCCTCAGTAAAGGTCAGTGTCCATGATTTAACAAGAAAGAAACTTGAAAAATGATACCTATGAGAGAATCTGAAGGCCAAAAGCACAAAGCACCAAAAGGCACGATCAGGCTCATCTCACATTTACATTTTATTCTGCTCTCTGCAAAATAGATCTTTGAAAAATATCCTGCTGTCCACGTTTCACCTTAAACTTCAGCCTGCTTGAAATATGTAGCAGGGCAATGATCCAAAATTCTAGAAAGTTCATTTCTGAATCAATTAAAAGTGGACTGATTAAGAATTCATTAAAGCTTGTTCTGAAATCTAACTGACATGGTTTGTCATGAACTCCTGAGCGGCTGATTTAAAACAATCCGGTAAAGAGGAATGGACATAAATTCCTCCACAGTGTTCTGACAGACTGATTACCAATAAATGCAAACATTTTTCTAGAAACAAAAGGTTTCTCTACTGGTCATTTTGTTTAGAGGGCCATTAGTTTGTTCACAAAGGGTCATGGTTGGTTTGAATAGCCTTTTATCCCTTAACCATCATTTGAAAAATTCATTTTGGATGTGGTTATTTTGGATTAAAAATAAAATAGGTCTCATCTGAAGCCTTTTAGCGTAACAAAAACAACCTAAAAAAACGTAAAGAAATATATAAGATTGCAAAGTGCATTTTCATGTCATTGTTTATTATATTTTATATTTAGCTGATATTTTGATGTTTTAGCTGCAAGCTGTTTGTAGTTTTTCATGGTAAAATTTATAGATTCTGCTAAAAAATGTAATTCCTGTTTGCCATAAGTTTCTTACCAGTGGGATAAAACTGTTGGGATCATGATGAAATGTTCACCAATGGTCAGTTTTGCATCTGTAATAAAGCAGGTGAAATCAAGAAAATTGACTGAAAAGATACAGAATTAATTAATATAAGTTGTCTAGTGAAACGGATTCTTGCTCTGCAGATGTTCAAGAAAAACTAAAAAATAAGAGAAGGATTAGACATGAAAGAGACTTTTTATCCATGTAATAAAGTGTCTCTGAGCTGACTCTGGCTCTGAAAAACCCAATCGTTTTTAATGTGTTATGGCTTTTTTTTAAAACAGCTGCGCTATTAAATAATTCAAAGGGGGGATATGTGTATTTCTGCCTTCTTAGATATCATATAATTGGGTTTTTGTTGAGAAACATCAATTAAACTGTAAATGTGGGGAGTATTTATGGATTACATTTGTGGTCGATATGAATCTCGTAGAACAATATAGCAAAGGAAAACTTTGTTTTAAAAAAAAGGGTTTGACAGCAGTTTTTAATTATGTAGCATTGTAGTATTTGTCTCCACTCAAGAGTTTTTCTTTCTCATGCCCTGATACGGAATTATTTATAGCTCAAAAGGCAGGAAAGTTCAACTATGACTGATCCCTTAAGTGTTCAATGGTCTTTCTTTGGGTGCTTGAAGTTAACAATGTATGCTGTTTATGAAATAAACTCATTTGAGTTGCAACTTCTAATGCTCGTGTGCATATGATTGATAGATTTGCCAAAAATTAATCTATATCTTGAAGGCAGTTAATTTCTTTTTTCTTAATGAAAACTTGGCTTTTCTTCTCAGACCTCACATACAGTATTATTGTGGTGGATTATTTTGACCTTGTCATTGAATAAGCACATGACAGAGGGGTGGAGAAAGCTTTGTAAAGGGGCACGGCACTAAGTCTCCCACGGCCAATAAGAATGACTGACCCCCTCATTTAGCACTATAGTGTCCAGATCAACAAGCTGTTTGATCTGGTCACTGAGAGAACTCCAGTTTTTTTTACTTTACTCACTGGAAGTAGATAGAAGCTGACGCTGAAGTGCCTCTGGCAACTTTTGGTCTGTCATACTAGATACAGACCCACAGATTCCTTCTGGCCAATCTGTCAAACATATGCAGTGAATCTTCATTTTTTTATCCACATCCAAATCTACTCAGTCATATTCAGTTATGTGCGCTTTGAATTAAAGTGCCTTTGAGGGTTATTCTGTGCAGCTCATCTGTCCTTTTTCTAGAGCTCCTGCCAAGGTAAGATACTCTCCACAGACACCTTGCACAATTATTGTTTGAAAAAATCCTAATTTGCTTAATTTGCAGCTGAATATTTGTGAATATTTATGAAGTATGTTGAACTTTTTTTTCTTCGCTATATAAATGTTTTTGCTCTTGTTGGATTGAGCACATTTTAAGCATTTTACTCATCTATGAATTTCTGATTTATGAACTTTAATACTTCATATAAGAACCCTAAGCTTAGAGGAGGCCTGGAGCCTGGCTGCAGGGAAGAAACTGTTCTACACTAAAATCATAAAATCAAATTCCTAGATGTGGTTTAACATTAATGAGCTGATTTGTCAAAAGTCACATTCAGTAACATTTAAACATAAGTCTTGACCTATATAACAGACATTTTTTAAAGAATTTAGGGGCAGGAGCAGTCAGAAGTCTAGACTTTATTTGAAGAAGCAGGGATGGTTTAAGACATGAAAGTTCAAATAGCTAAAGATCACATTAACGTTTTCAAAGAAAATCTAGATTTCCAATAAAAAACATAGTCACTGTGTTAGTTTAATGGTTTAAATAAAACTGGTTTTGTTAATAAGATGTAAGTTGCTGAAAAGCTCTTAATTGCTTTACATAACCCCACCTTAGAGGACATAAAAATGATTTTGCTTTAAGGTTTTGGAAGTTGATCAAGCCTTGACAGAGCAAAATGTTTAACTGAGATTACTTAAACTATCAGAAAACAATTTAAGTGACCTTTTTTGTGAGCTTTCCCTGCTTTACTAGTCTGTCTGTTTTAATGAGCACTTCTCGCGTTCTCACTGCTCTATTTAGACCTTTACAGAGAGAGTGGGCGTATTTCCCTCTTTGGCTAACATGAAGCTCATACTGAAGTGTTTGGGAAATATTCTTCAGTTTTTTGATGGATCTTTAGTTGAAAAGACATAAAACACAGTGCTGGAAATAAGATTGAAAAAACACTTATTCCATGTAGACAGTTCTATCTTAAAGTCAAGCTGAAGATTGTTGGTGTGCAGTTCATAGAATGGAGACATTCCAACCGTTCTTTTCTTATGATTTTGCAGATTTCAAAGAAAGCTGACGGAGGTGGATCAAAATCTGAAGCATCTACAGCATTTATTTATTAAAGGTGAGATTGAAATTCAAAATCTTCTCTCAGTGGTGGAGTTACCTTTACTTTATTTGGGTTGTTTGTAGATTCCACAAAAATAGAATTGAACCCATTATTTTTTAGTTTTGAGAGAGCAGCATGTTTAAAAAATGTGTACAAATATGTCCTTGCAAAGAAGGAGTAGTGCTGTAAAGTCATTATTTATCTAGTTAAAATAAAACAATGTTAGAGGAATAACCTCAAATCTCCAATCACCTTTAGCTTTTACCATGTTAATGTAATGAGACGCTTTCTCCAAAGGCCTAAATAATCACTTACATTTTTTTTTCATATAAAAAAATAATAATATTGTCAACATACAATGAACAAAAATGTAAAAACTGTGAAAATCTAAACATCTATAGATTTTTATTCATAGTCAAACCCCTAATTTTATATTTTATTTGGCAGATAATATAAAAGTAGCATGCAGACTCCTGGTGTTGAATTACTTAAAACAAAAGAATGAAACATCTAGTCCTTATTTATTAATAAGCCATCTGTTTTTGCATGTGTCGCATAGTCATTTTTACTAGAGAGATGTATTAAATACAGCAAAGACAAAAATACAAATAGTTGATCTTAAAGCTAATGGTAACCTAATGGGACATAAAGTCAGACACATAATGTTAATTGTTTAACCCGACCCAAAGCTCCAGCTGACAGAGTTCAATTTCTCTATTAAAACACAAAAAGGCAAACAAATCATGATATTCATTGCCTAAAACAGGCACAACCACTTAATGTTAAATAATGTTGGCTTCAAGCAATATATATGCAAATCTAGAAACAATCACCCAAGTGTATACTACATGATTTTAAGATTTTACCCATAATGAATGACTTAGAGAGATACAATGAATTTTTATTTTTATTTCCCACTTATGTATCTGTAGAACAACACTAGAGGCACAATTACAGCCGCACAGCTGCAGCTAAAATCCCAGCTCAATAACAAAAGTTATTCTACACATTAAATATTCACCACTTGCTGCACAAGAACGGCTTATCCAATAAGTTTTCAGAGCACTAAACCAATTCATCAACCAAATCAAGTCCTGCTCGCCTGAAAAACGCTATATTATCACCCACTTTAGAGCTAAGCCCTGAGCTATGAAGCAGTGTGAATTGAACGTGTTTTCATGGTCTGATCAATGTACTCTTTGTACAGTCCCCCCACCATGTGTAAACAATACAGTAAGCTTTTTTTCCACTCTGTAGATGCACTGTTATTCATCTCCTGTAGACTAAAACTGTGAGGAGATCAGTGACTCGGTGCTCAGTGAACTTATGTAGAGAGCAATTAAAGCAAAGGGAAAAACCAGAAACTTTATTTCCTAATCTTGAATTCTTTTATTGACTCAGAAGGGTAAGTAATTGAAAAACAAAATGTCCTAGATTTGTTTAACACAGGAACCACCGGCAAAGCAGGGATGCAAGAAGAACTTGCTTTGAGATAAAATACAACATTAATAGCTGTGCAGTGATTTACTTTAGTGCAACAAGAAAAGGGCCTTTACAATACAAAAAAAAGATGCCTTACCGGAGCAATTCCTTTATAAAATGACTTAAAAGGATTTTGCATGACAACAGCTCACTGAAATGATTGAAAATTGCTTTTCTTAATTAAAATAAGAAGCAGCAACAAGTGTTTCAATGTTATTGTCAATATCAATTCTTCCATGCAATAGAAAGACATCACATTTGAGTTAGAAAGGAGAATAAATTCCCTTAGAAGTGAACGGCTAACAGCTAGTCCCTCCTCAGTTTAAGCAATTTGATAAAGATTAAAATGAGTTTTATCAAATCCAATTAGCAGGATACTACACCTTGTAGCAAATTGTAGACATTCCTTTTATTTAAAGAAATGTGTTGTTTTTTTGACAGCTTAACAAAGTTTATGTTACTATCTATAAAATAATGCAACCTGATGTTGTGGGCTATGTTAATATCACCTGGACCCCAAATCTTGTTTTGCTACAGATATGCTGATATAATGTTTTAATGTTTTTAAAATTTACTAAAACAGCCTATGTGACCAAACATCAATACAAAGCCAAACGTTATCTTATGTCATATATAAAAACATAGTTTGACTCCAAATAACTGAAGTGGTGAAACTAATGCATGAAACAGCACAAAGTTTTACAGTTAAAAGCATCCATCAATGAACTGATGTAAATTAGTCTTCTCGCCATTAGAAGGGATTAACAATGAGGGGATTTAAACACTCTTTGTTTCAACAAAATGTATTTAAATAAACACTAACACAACAAAATATACTCAAATAAACAAATATTTAAAACTTTACTTCTGTATTTTTTTTCTTCCCTCAGCAGACTTTTGTATTTAAAGAAAAATGCCAGTTGCCATTGGGGGGCCTCAGGGCTACACACCACCCGAGGGTGGCTGGGGATGGCTGGTGGTGGTTGGGGCCTTTATCTCTATTGGCTTCTCCTATGCAACTGCCAAGTCTATCACTGTCTTCTTCAAGGAAATCGAAGCGATCTTCAATGTGAGCAGCAGCCAGGTGTCTTGGATCTCCTCCATCATGTTAGCGGTCACATACGGTGGAGGTGAGCTGCACCCCACATCACAGGCCGTTGATAATACTTGACATTCAGCCCATAGGGAAGATCAACTGAATCAATTCCTAGCTTTTAGCATGAGTATAAAAGATTTATTCCTGTGGTGTTCAGTTGAAAATCAATCTATCTTTTTTTTCTTCTCTTTTTGGTGAAATGCAGACTTTTAGACGGGTCTCCCATATAGGGACAAAGGAACCCCTGATTCTCACACTCTTACAGCAGACCAAACTAATAAATATGTTATTCTGGGAAAAAGAAGAAAAAAAACGGTGGAACTCCACCATTGAAGTGTTTTTGCAACACTATCTGTCTCTGGAGCAGATGAATAGGCTTTGCTTTGTATAGCCATTGTTCTCTCTTCTGTTTTGAGAGTGGAAGACCACCAGGAAGTTTGGCTGTGCTGCTGCTGATGATGGGATGAATGAGAAGGTGGATGATGTCACAACCTTCTGGACTATTGATTGGGTGCTGATAAGACTCTATTCATGTGCTGAGAGTGGAGTTCAAAGGAGCTTTCATTGTCCCACATGGTTTCCAAATCCAAACTCTGTCTTAATCTATCTCTAATATTAGCTCTAATAATGTATTTTACACTGTAAAAGTACCCCAAAAATGATATTTTCGAGCAGTGGTCCCCAAAGTGGGGGCTTTCCTACAAGGGAGGTGCCAATCAACTAGATAAATGACCAGTTTTGACAGTTCATTTACTTTTCCATGGTTAAAATAACCATTTAAACTTAAAATTATTAACATTTAAAAGTGGTAGTTTTGTGATTTAAAGGAGATTGTAGATGATTTTTTGCAATGTGCTTTACTGCAGCAAATTTCTTTGTTCAGCTGTCGACAAGATTGGTCAGAGGGGGGAACAAAACCGATCTTTTTAATCAAGCAAACCCCACCAAGAAACATTTTGAACCCGTTTTAGAGAAATGTGAAAAATAAAAATAGGTTATCACTTCTGATTTTGAGATTAGTTTTGCATTTGCAAATAAAAAAGACCTTTCTTCATTTCCATATACTTACACATCAAATCAAACTAACCGTTTTAGATTCAAGATTCTCAAACGTATTTTACTTGATAAGCTGCAGACAAAAAATGTTCTGTAACTGTCTTTAAATTCATAAGTTTACATGTTTTATTAGTATTTGGTAGGGTTATCTCTTACATTGTATGAGTTTGGTGAAACAATTAGTTCATCCTTCTTCAGGTTTTCACAATATATTTATGTAATCTTTGGCCAATACTTACAGAATTGGTTTAGCCACACCAGGCTTGTCCCTTCCACACAGCTCATCATCTAGTCCCTCTGCAGTAAAATAGTGGCAATTCAATTTTCAATTCAGTTTATTTATATAGCGCCAAATCACAACAGCATATATATAGTAAAGAGAATTGGACCTAGCACTGATCCCTGTAGTACTCCACAGGTAACCCTGGACGATGAGGAAGATTTATCATTGACATGAACAAACTGAAATCTGTCAGATAAATAATGCACAATGACATAATGACACAATGCAACGCTGCTGCAGTCTTATATCATTGCGATACTCTTCTGAGCTCACAAACTACTCCCACTCCTCCAGATGTAGAAATAGACATTATGGCCAAAAACGTCAAACACAGCGTCATCAGGAGAGGACAAATGTCCCCAGAAGTTAGGGTATATGTCCGTAAGTAAATTTGTAAACTGTAATATGTGTTTTAATGTTAATTTTTGAGTGAAGTCTCTTGAGTAGCCTGTTAGCACACATTTTAAACTTAGAAACATTAATCTCTGTTTTCAGTCTCGTACCTGAAATAAAGAAGCCTGAAGCTGGTATCTAAAAAGTAGATCAAATAGTCTTGAGAATGTTTTGCAATTTATCCCTTTCATTTTTTGTTTCATTTTATTTATTTATTTCATTTCCCATTGTTTTGTACAATAACATTTGTTTGTTAAAGGTTATGGCTAAATTTATTCATAGGTTTTCCTCCGCTTTGTTAGTCAAATGTTTTAGATGGACCTGCTAGAAGCTTACAAAGCAGGGATATCAACATTTTGGCTTTACCAAAAGTTGTGAATGAAACCTATTAAAACCTTCTAATTTGTAGGTTATGTTATATGCTATTTTTAACAAACCATTAAATACTACTAAAAAAACTTACTGTAATTTTTTAGGCATTTCATCTACATAAATTATTTTGTTAATCCTACTAAGAGACCTCAAGCGTAAAAAGTTTAATCTTATTTAAAGTCACAGTCTGAAAAAATACAAAACAATGAAAACAAAATGAATCATGCCAAATGTGTCTTATATACAAGAAACAACTGAAACACCTCATTCAGTGTAAGGCCTTATTACTGTTCAATGTAATCGTAATGTTGAAATCCTTTAAGAAATCAATGCTTCTCAGTGTTTGGCAGCAGGTGGGTGCAGACCAACACGTAGGCAGTTGTAACATGTCCAGTGTTATTCTGTAAGACTGTTTGATTTGCATTTTCACATCACAGGAATATGTTAACACATTTTACCTATAAAAGTAAATAAACCCAAGCTTGTTTTTGAACAGATAAAGCTCCTCACATGTCTTTGTATGCTCTGCAGTGGCAGTGCTATGACAAATGACCACCCTGGCAGACTTAACC
>JAUZNJ010104501.1:0-20790 GCA_034780135.1 Jordanella pulchra | reverse complement strand
GTTGATAGGAAGACTGGTTTATGCTAGCACCCCTCCATGAATTATGTAAATCAAGGAGGACCAGAAACGCACACTGTAGAGAGCATCCCTTGCTCCCTTGTAGTGAACTTTTCTGATTTAAGCAAACAGCACACACAAGCCCAAAAATCCCCTAAACCAAGTAAAGACACTTTCACCCTTAGGATTTTCTGGCAAATTTTAAATAAGACCCAACACCAGGACACTTGTCACCTTTAAGCCTGATATTTTATCTGATATTCAGCAGGATGTATTCCATGTAAATAACAATTTGGTTAAAATAGTGTTCTGATGAAACATGTATATCTATAATAACGCCTGCAAGTTAAACAGAGAGGTATAATTTCAACCCCATTTTCAAAAGCTTTTATAATGTCATGCAAAATTTGAATAAACTAGAATGCAGGGATTTGAGCATATTTAAAAAAAAATGTAGAAAACAATGTACTAAAACTGTGAATTAAGTTTTTTTATTTGGATATGCAAAATTTCAGTTTAGAGCAGTCATGTTTTTCCTTTATGAAAAGCATATTTATAATATTGCTGCACAACAGTTTTGAGCTTTTAAAAACTGACAAGACATGCAGGGAGTAGTGAGGAAAAATAAATGTTGTTCTTTATATATCAGCTGTTTACTTAAATTCTTCATTTTTCTTTGAAATGTGTTAATTGGTGGGTAGTTTGGGATGCAAGCAAAGCAGACCATGGGGATTCTATTACAAATGCACAATCAGTTAGATGTATTTAAAGTATCTTAAGATATTTTTTCAGCTAAACAGTAACATGTGGGCCTACCGAACCTGAATACACCAGTTAGTATGCAGTTTTCAGTGTTATTATTGAGACCCTTATTGGCACATTTGGAAAACGCCTTACAATAAATGGTCATTGTGGAGAATTGGTGAATTTGATTTTCTCTATCAGGAATTCAAATCATTTATTCTTTGTCCTAATGCCTAATATAACATATGAAGATTTATCTTTCTTTGTTTAATTTTTGCATGCAAAAATGTTCTAACCCATTTTATACTAATTTGGAAATATCAATTTTAATATTCATCCTTTTTAAAAAATAGCCATTTATGCTAAAAGAAAAACAAATTTAAATCTAATTGATGTTGAGGTTTTCAATGGATAAAACAATATAATTTAAAATTTTCTATGTAATAAATTTGCCCTGTATTTTACATACTGCAAAATACAGGGTTTAGAGTAGGGGTCAGCAAGGAGTCCTCGGGGGTCACATGGCCTCAGCATCTTCTGTAAACAGAACAGCTCACCATTGGGCTGAGTTTGAAATTTTATTTTATTCTGTTGCCCTTCTTTTTTAATAATTTATAGAGTATTTCATCATATAGTCATATTGGGCATTTCAGTGTTTATATCAAATTCATACTATCCAAATGAAAATTAGAAATGAAAAGAAACAGAAAAAATATATCTAATATGCATAAAGTTTGAGGTGAATTCTAACCCCTGCCATTCATAGGTCATATTGGTAGCCCTTCCTAAGACACCATACCAATTACTTACAATTCTAAGCCTTAAAAAAGTTGATGGCCCATGCTTTAAAGATTTTTCTACCCCTCACTCTAAATCAGGAAATGTTCAGTAATATCAGGATAATGTGATTTAAAAGTACATTAAAGTTAAAATATTCAAAAGTATACCATAGATTTCAATATAAGTAGAGAGGAACTGTGAAGTGATGATTTAAAGGGACATGTTGAACATTAATATTTTCAGTTGGCAGTATCTATGGGGTAGTAGCTTAAAAGAGAGGGTGTGGTTCTTATTATCTTCTGAGAAAACCCATAATTTGATGAAACATTGAATTAGGGAGATATCTATGTGGTCTGCACTATGGGGATTGCACCATCATTGCTTTAGGCAGGCCGACCTTCAACTGCTGCAGGAATTACATCTTCTGCTGCGCCTTCTTTGTGAGGGAGGTGATGTTCAGCTTGAGGTCCTGAGCAAAGATATCCAGGGAGCCGAAGAAGTTAACAGTGGCAACTGAAGGATGATACAGGATGATGGGGGCTGAGCTCTTTCTAATGTCAATGACCATCCTAACTGTTTTAGGAGTGTTAAACTCCAGTTTTTTATGGCTACACCAGGCCACCAGATGATCAATCTCCCACCTGTAGGCAGACTCATCCCTCCTCAGAGATGGGCCCAATGAGAATGCTGTCATCCAAAAGCCTCAGGACCCTAACGGACTGGTGACTGGAGGTGAAGCTGTTGTACAGGGAGAAGAGCAGCCTTGGCTGGTGCTGATGGTCCTGGAATCAGACACCTGTCAGGCATGGTCAGCTTGGCAAGGCAAGTTTATTTATGAACACATTTCAATAACAAAACAATTTTAAAGTATTGCAAATGTGAAAAAAGAGAAAGAAAAACACATTGTAGTGCAACAAAGGTAACACAATAATTGAAGAGAATAAAAATCAGTTACTATAATGAGATGACTAAATAAAAAAAGGATCAACGTATAGATAATAAAATTAAAGGAAAGTTGGACTAATAACTTATGTTTAGATTTAGCTATTTAAGCAGACCTATACAATATGAACGCATGAGTTATCCTTGTTCTAGCCACACCTTAGCCCCTCTCCAAAGACATTTCTGGGGGCCTCTCTTAAGAAGGATGTACAAGATATGTCTGCAAGTCCCACCTATACCTGGAGTAAGAACTCTTATAAAGCTCCCTCTAGTCTCCTTAACATTTGCTGGTTCACACATAACTCTAGATTTTTTTCACTGGTCCTCCTTACCATCATCGACAGATTTTTTCAAGGTATGTCTCCTGGTTGATCAAACAAAACCTCCCCCTGCAGCTTAAGCTGCCTGCCTCCTTATCATTCATGTCTTAAGACCTAATCGCATCCCGACTGAAATCATCTCAGACTGTGGCCACAGTTCATCGCCAAGGTTTTGAAGGATTCCGGTGCCTGTATCAGAGTGAAATATCTCTCTTCTCTTCTGGCTTTCATCGTCAGACCAATGGCCAATGTGAACAGCTGAATCAGGACAGACAATGCCACACATCCTGAAGTCAGCACCTCACCAGATAGAGTATGCCCATAATTCCTACATCTCTGCTGCCTCCATTCTCTCACTCTTTTTCTTCTGCTTTGCACAGCTGTTTCTGTGTATTTAAATCAATGTGTTGCTATTTGATTTGCTTGAATCTCAGCTTTTTTTTCAAGTAATTAGATCTGCAGTCATCCTTTTTTTAGTAGTTTAGTAGTCGGTGTTAAGCCATGCGGCTAACACTATCCTCGTTTATGCTTCCCTCATCTTCATTACTCTTTACCATAGACCAAATGGCTGTTTTCAAGTGACCAGACAAGACTGTGCAGAAATAGAGATATAATACACACTGTGCAGGCTATAGATTGCAGAATGTGAGAGCTCTATATGAGTCAATATCTAAATGAAGAAAGATGCTGATGTGAACACAGATATATGAGTCACATCTGTGAGAGTTGACATGCAGGCAGGTTCATGAATCTTAATAATCAGAGTTGAGAAACAAGTAGGTTGAGTGGGGTTGCCAAGACATATCAGTGTAACAGCAAGGGAGCATTTTAAAATAAACAACGCTGACAGTGGTGGAGAGAAGACTCAGCAGCTGCTGCCAAAAGACTGTATCTCTGCCATCCCCTCCCTTTCCTCCTGAAAACCTGTGAGGTAGAAAATAAAGGAGATATGAGGAGGTGGGGATGGAGGGAGATAAGCAGGGGTGGAGATAGGGACAGGTGAAAGAGGTAAGGTCTTGTAGCACATACTCCTCTTGCCCCCTTCTCTCCAATGTTTTATTATCCCTGTCAGATTGCAATTTGCTCAACGGTAAACATACAGAACGGGCTTAATTAAGAATTTTTGAACGGGGATACGGTCAAGTCCGGAAACATTAGCGAGATGCAACTGGGTGTCGTAAAGATTGATTGAGACAGAAGATGGAGGGATGTGGATAGAAACAACTGGTGGAGGGAGGGGGGTGGGAGGGTTGCGTATGCGACAACTGAGGGGTATTCTTGTGTTGCTCAGGGCAGTAGGGTGAGATGAGTTTGGAAAGCTGGGGACAAACGATTTTTAATGCATTAACAACCCGGCTGTGTGAGGCAATAACAAGTACGGGATCTGCGTTAAAATGTTTGACATCCTGCTTCGAGATCAATGCGCCCCGGACAGGACACACAGACGCAGACGGACACATATTCAACCAGCACACAGGCAGAACGCGCACTCCCATGTGCACGTCTACAGGGCACAAGTGCATGTGGGTTGGTACACAAGTTTAACGGCCTTCAAACCTCAGGGCGATGTGGAGGAAATACAAAAAAACAATACCTATATCCATAACAATATCCGCAGGTAAAAGCAGCTTTAAATCAAAACAGATAGCGAGTGCATCTGGAGTCGATTGTTGAGAGCTGGGTGGACTACGTAAAAGGCCAGAGAAGTAAAAGAGTAATGAGCCTATCCATATCTCCCTGTGGACCTGAAGTTTGCATTCAATACATTATTTACAACTGACTTTTTACTGAGGTATAGGTTCCTCTCAGGGGTGTTTACAGACTAGTGCTCTAACTGCTTAGAGTTTAGCCTGCAGAGTTGAGCTGCATTTAAAATTGATGCATGTTAACTGGCCTCTGTACATGTGTGTTACATGAACCTGCCCAGTGCCTTGAAGAAGAGTTCATACCTAAATGAATTTGGAAAAGATTTGATCAATTTAAAAGCACAAATGTAAATGACTTAGGTGGATTTTTTGTAACAAAAGGACAGGCCTCACAGTATCTCACCTAAGCTTCTTATTAATCAGAATCAGAAATACTGCAATAATCCCTGAGGGAAATTTGGCTGCCTTACATCAGTCGGCAGTATTAGTCATAGCATGCAACAAGTTTTAGGGAAATTAAGAAGTTTAAAACAGGATAAACTGTTTGTACTGTTTTGAAAAAGGTTTCCTGAGTTAAATAGCAGGTTTGAGGCAAATAGCAAAACTTAAGCCAGTATTGTCAAGCTACAACTTTGAGAAAATAATGCTTGTCTTTATTACAACTGCCGCAGAGCACTTTTTTCCCACTGACAGACATGCACCCCTTTTATTTCTTCACCTTCTTCAAAATGCTGATGCTTACCTTTTAACTGGTTGACAAAGACTTGAGCACCTCCTCCCTTTCTTTCCCATCCTTTAATGGCTCTAGGTTTATCACAATTAAACGTCATAGCTACTGCTTTGTCATCGAAATGATTCATTTTTAAAAAAATTATACATCCACAGAACATCTCTGCTCTTTAATAGCTCTAAAAAATTACTTCGTCAAAAACAAACAAAACAATGGAGTCCATTGCTCAAGCTTTTGAGCAGTAGTGCCGACTTAATATAGCAAAGGTGCTTCGAAGGCCCCTGATTTGTGCTGCCTTTCTTCTGAAGTTAAATGTCTCATTAGCATTAGCTTTAGTGGCCCTGGCAAACATTATGGAAGCTATGAGAATGAGTAAACCATTTACTGGCTGTATGGAGTTAAACTCCCAGCTTTAACCTTAAACTGTATCCTAATCCTTATTTTGTCTTAGAAATACCAACATGATCTTACTCCTCTTTTACCTCTGATTTACAGTAAATTTACAGAACATTATGATGCAGTGCCTTATCTTCTACAGTGGGCCTTTAAATCAGCTGACCTGGTGCTTTTAGTCATCAGAAAAGGCAAGAGTGAAATCTTGAGGAGAGCTTTCTCTTTTGTAGCTTCCAAATTTTTAAATGCTTTTCCTTTAAATCTTTGATAGGCGTATTTAATTCCTAATGTTAAGTCCCTTTGAAAACAGCGTTTTAGTATGTGTTTCATCCATCCACCTTCTTCTGCTTCAACTGGCAGTAGGGTTGGTGCCTATCTCTACCAGTCTTTGGGCAAAAGGTGGGGTAAAACCTGAACAGGTCGCCAGTCGATTGCAGGCCAATACATAGACCAACAATGCACTCACAGATCCCTAATAACAATTTAGACGCACCTGTTAACCTAACAGTCATGTTTTTGGACTGTGGAAGCTGGAGTACTCATAAAGAACCCACACATACATGGGGAGATCATGCAAACTCCATGCAGAAGGACCCTGGACCATAAATCAAACCAACGGCCTTCTTGTTTCAAGGCTACGGTGCTACAGTCTCTGCCACCGTACAGCCTTTTGTATAAAAGAAAGCAAAAAAAGTAAAAAATCCTCTGTGGTTTTTCTTCACCCTATCTGTTATGTAAAATCATCCATTTCTTATTGTTGGATTGTCAAATTAAGTCCAAATATTTACAGAAGCAGTGGTTTTACTGCAAAAAATGTGTAAAGGCATAATGTTAATGAATGCCTTTGCAAAGTCATTAAGGTTTTGAAAAACATTGAGAAACATCTTTTGGCTGGATGTTAATCTTACAAAGTACATCCACTGTATGTAATGATTACTACTTTCTCATTAAGTCTTTAAACCTTATTCTATACTGTGAGAGCAAAATGGTTTTAAGAGACCACGTGTAGTATGGCACCTTTTTTTTTGGACTCAATAATGAATGATAAAACAAAATTTATATTTATACACAGTCAACCCCCCAAAATGAAATAGAATTTACTAAAGTTTTTGCACAGGGCATTGTCTGTAAGAGGGTACTTGTGAACAAAATCAAATCATAAAGATTGCCTGGTTTGTGCTTTGTTTGGAAATTTTGCCCCAATGATGACACAACTCAAATTTAGTGTCATACCCCTTTGCTTACTACATCCTGGCTTCCTTACATGTTGCTCTCCATTGTAATTTCTGGATTTCTGTCGCACTGATGAAATCATTAAGGATAAACCTGTGTGATGGTGTCGCTGGACACATGGCGCTGGGGGCACAGAGGCTACACAGTTTGCCAGTGGGGGGGTCATACTCAACTTTTTTTGCCAGTGGTAAGGGAGCCAAATGCCGATTATTATTAGCCATCTGTGTTTGAAAAACCAGGGTTAGGCCACTAATTTCATGGGAAAGAGGCTTCACATACTATGTGCTCTATAATCCCAAAAAACAGCATGATAGTTTCCTTCTGTGGGAAAAGCTTCTAAAGTTTAATTTCGGGAAATTATTTGATGTAAAGATATGGCAACCACAAATTCAAAGACACAAATCTGTTCTTTGTATGGATTCATGCAAACTAAATTTGTTGTTCACATGTGAATTATTTCTGTACAGCTCTTAACACCTCTTCTCTCTGGTAGATATCTGAAGGATATTTTTTAACAAGCCCCCCCTTCTCCCTTTCTCCCAGTTAGAGTACAAGTTGCTGCTGTAGCCTGAGAAGTCCCTGCTTCCTTTGTCTTTTGTAGTTCAGCGCCTCTCCCCCAAAATACAGTAACTTCTGGGAAATGGGGAGTTCTCAGTTCTCTGCTTGTGGAGAAATGCAAACTGAGACTCTTTCTTTGAGTTGTTATGACGATCTCTCTCCTCTGTATTTGTCTCTCCCTTTTCAAATAGACTATTTGTCATCTCTGAAATAGAGCATTTTTAAAAATTCAACCTGGAGCCAACCCCCCACCTAACTCCCCTCTATTCTCACTCTCAATTCCCCAGAGTCTGGCCGGCTACGATCAATAGCCTATTGATCAACTCTCTCCATTCCCATTACACACCAGTGCCAAAAGAGCTAACCATTTTCCCTGAAAAGCTGATCGAGAGCATATTTGCAATGGTAAGGTTTCTCTAATTTCAGCGGGTTATTATTAAATGCCTACAGTGTGTAAGTGTCTTGCTGCTCTTAGATGCTGAGAGGTAAAGATGTGTTAGAAAAGACCACACTGACCGCAGTTACCTTTTAATTGAAAGGTACCACACCAAGGTAAAGAAGGGTATAGCTTCCCACTTAAAGTAAAATAGGAAAGGTGAGAGCATTACCACATACATAGAAAGCAATTCTTTTCCCAGTTGTTTCTACTTCATTTCTCTCCCCCGCCTTCTGTCTCTCTCCTCTCTTGCTCTCTATAGACAATGCTATGGGCAAAATCAATAGTAGAAAAGGGAAAAAAACACACACACAGAAGGCATATTTTTAGCCCGTTATTATATGAGCTGCATGAGGAAAATGGTGTTTGTGGGAATGACAGAAATGCCAAGGTGCTGGTAAGACAAAGATAGGGTGGGAGAGAAGCACAAATAAAAAAATAAAAAAGCGAGAGGGCTGAGAATGATGGTGGTGCTGGGCCGTGTAAGGGGGGTGTCTAATGGAGATGGATCAAACGAAGGTGGAGATAAGATAGGAGAAAATGGCTGATGTCTCGGCTGGTGATAGAGCTTGGAGTAGCCTGCAGGAGTACTACTGCAGAGAGGTTATTTTTTTTTTTGAAGATGTGCGATCCCTAAAATCAAGACTAGATATCCTCTCAGTTTAATATTTGCTTTTGTTTTCAGTTAAGTGATGTTTTCTATTTGTTTGGCACAAATGAAAACAAGTGCTTCCTCTCTAAATGCTCCGTAATAAGAGCCTTTTTTAAACTGCTTCGCTCCACCTCTGGGCATGTTCCTGGTCTCTGCGGATTGCTTACCCACAGTCTTAACTTCTTTTGCCAATGGGTTTCTGACGGACTCCTTCTCGCTTTACCTTCTTTTTGGATTCTCTCTGGTTCAGCTGTCTGTCAAGCTCTGGCTATCCCCCCATTGGCTGAACGTGCAGCGTAAATCAAAAGGCGGGGAGTCCAATTGGCCAGAGAGTGCACTGGGGGGAAGGAAGGGATTGATTTATCTGTGGTATTAGGAGATCAATTAATCCCCATTGTGTGTGCCAGCACAGATAGCCCAATGTGTCTTATTTGGTATGGCTTGTTTCTGCTTGGCCAAGATAAGAGTCTCTCCCATCACTTTGCTCTATGAGCAACAAATCAAATCAAATCAAATCGAAAAGGGGGTGACGGCATGCAGAGGGTTCCTCCCCAGGCAGTGGCCGGCTGATCACACTGAGGGAAGTCCATCAATATGAAAAGTTATGTGACCAGAATAAATGTCACTCATTCCAGAGCCAGGATGTCTGCCCTGTTAACAATGTAAGGTAGAGAATGCCTTTTTACTAATTCTAGTCATTGAATCATTACATGTATAATGACTGAATAATTAGGTTTTAGTCAGGAAATACCAAAAAAGACATGCAGTAGAAGCTGCAGGGATGGTGACATTGTATAGTTAGTCAAATTTTGCCAAGAAACCTGATTTACACCCCCTTTCCACTGGTTGAAAAACCTGTTTAAATCCGGGAACAAGGGGAGCATTTATGCACTTAAGCTTTGACAAGGCCCTGCAATACCGTAGGCCCCTGGTAGGCACAAGAGTAGAAGTAGTGGTATTCGTGATTATTTACTGGGTCTATTAAGGACTAATTTTCTTTTCCTAAGAATAAAATGTTAATAAAAAACGGGTTAGCAGAGTGACTTGCAACACAAAGATAGTGGTGACTCCTAAACCTGTGAGAGGCTATAATTTATAGTTTGGTTTGTGTCCTGCTTTTTACCAAAGGTAAACTAATACCACCCTGTGAAAATTTGTGTGTTTTTACATATTTTTTCCAATGGATAGTCAGTTTAAATTTTAACAATATAGAAAAAAACTCAAGGACAACATAAATAGAAAGTTTTGTTTTTAGAAAATGCTACCTCTGGTTGGGAACATATTAAGACATAGAATGGCTAAAATTACCTAAAGAGAGATCAGGTCAGGTAAAAACGATGTAAAAATATTACTCAGCACTTTTCTTGCGGTTTTCCCTGTTTAGATCTTAGATCTTTAGTTTAGTGGGCTCCTGACTGTCGAGTTAGAGTTTACACCATGGTTATATAAAAAGAGATGTTTGTGGTCTTTAAAAAGAAGGGACTGTGCAATATGAGTCTAAAACTGAACTTTAATAGTTCTTAAAAGACTTTAAAATCAGCCAATCAACTGTGTATAAAAATGTCAAGTGGAGGATATATTAAAAAGATTTTCTACATGTCCAGTATGTAAATCCATACAGGGCAATCATCAGCAAGAGCTTATCTGAAATTCAGTACAAATGCATGCTATAACTTTAAGACAATTTTTTTTCTAAAATCATTTTAAAAGCTAAATTGATTTCCCTTTTGTTTTTGACCAAGCTACACATCTTGAACAAATTTGGAATATGAATACTTATAAAAAATATGTTCATTGATGTTCAGTACATGATATATGTTTTGTATAAAGTTGGATTTCAGATATATTATGTCATTTTTTATGTGAGTGTATTTCCTGGTAACTGGAGTCGTCAAGATTTATATGATCTACAAATATGTACAGCTATAATTTAAACACATAACATACTTTTTGTTGTAGCCATAGAAACTAATAATAGGCTTTTGGGAAATTAATTTGCATAAAACTGGCAGATTTATTGTGACCTTAGTGGATATTTTACCAACTATGTAAACAAATGACAACATATGCTTTATATTTTTAAAGAAAACACACAAAAAAGTGGCTTCTATAATTATACAGTAGATGTCCCCTCCTAATCAGGAAGTTAATGTGCTCAAAATCATTTTATTTCTGTAAAAAAATAATAATAAAAGTTGTTTCCCTGACAGCCCCACATCATAAAGGTCCTAGAGAGACTTCTGTTGGTTCACCTCAGCAAACAAACAAGCAGCTATCAGGACCTCCTGCAGTTTGCTTAGCACCGTGGAGTTGGAGTTGAAGATGCCATCATACACCTGCTTCAAAAGACCCACTGTCATTTAGAGAAGGCAGACAGCACTGTGAGAATCAAGTTCTTTGATTTCTCCAGTGCATTTAACACAATTTAGCCTGACGTACTTTGTGAGAAACTCCAGAAGACTTCGGCTGAGGCATCAACCATTGTCTGGATCAAAGACTTCCTGACAAACAGACCACAGTTTGTTAGACTGAAGGGTCAATTGTCTGATCAAGTAGTCAACAGCACAGGAGCACCACATGGGACAGTATTCTCACCATTTTTACTCTCTACACCTCTGACTTCGAGCACCAGAAAGAGTCCTGTTACCTGCAGAAGTACTCAGATGACTCTGCTGTCATTCGGTGCATCAAAGATAGACAATAATCTGAGTAAAGAGAGCTGGTGAAGAGTTTTGTGGCATCGTGTGGAAACAGTCATCTGATCCTGAATGTCAACAAAACAAGGGAGATGATTTTAGATTTCAAAAGAAACAGGAACAAGTTGAATCTCATTAACATCATGGGAGAAGACGTGGAGGTTGTGGAGGAGTTTAATACCTTGTTGTTCACCTGGACAACAAATTAGACTGGAGACACAACTGTGAAGCATCTACAAGAAGGAACAGAGGAGACTGTACATCTTCGGGAAGCTTAGGTCATTTGGTGTTTGCAAAAAGATGCTGCATATTTTCTATAAGTCTGTTGTGGAGAGTATGATCTCTTCCTTCATCATCTGCTTAGATAAAAGCATCAGAGGAAATGACAGGCTAACAAAGCAGGCCAACTCTATTCTAGGAACTCCTCTGGAACCTCTGGAGATTATTTCACAAAGGAGATTTATTCATAAAGCAAGGAAGACTATAGTATAGTTATTTTAAATAAAACCTCATCATATCAGTTTCTATTCTAACTTTTTAGTCCCTGAAAAAGGGGATTCATCTACACATAGTAATAAAAGTTTAATCATATTTTAATCATTAAAATATAAATGACTAAAAGTGTGTATTCTAACTAAGAGGTTAGAGCACATAACTAAAACATTATTCTCCTTAGCTGGAATAACTTCTGTTCGTCACCTCTTGCAGCCATCTTCAATTCTCTGAGGACAGTTTGACCTGCATCACACTTCCACTTGTGAGATGTTAAGAAGGGTTTCTTGGATAAACATCCTGTGTCAAATCCCTGCACATCATTTCAAGGAGATCAAGATGAGGATGCTGCATCTCTTAACTCTCAGTCAGTCCATGGTGGATTAGCAGTATGTTTGGGTCATTATCGTGTAGAAGGGCCCCATTCTGCATCACCTCTATTTTTTTTTTATAGATTGTCTCTAGTTTTTTGGATAAAGCATTTCATTTAGCAAGACATGTCCTGTGTTTTGGTGTCAAAATAAGCCTCAACATTTTTATAGAAAATGTGACCTTTTCTTTTTGCACACTTGTCAATGGAAGTTAAATCTGCAGTATTTTTCTGATTGTACAAACATGCACTTAATGGGACAAGATGGAAAAAGATCAGAGTTTGTAAAACAACATCTACAATTTTAGTTCAACCCCACAATTATACTCTACTTCTATCTCTCATTCCAGCTGTTTGCAAACCAAAGGGGAAGGCCTATGCATTAATATGACTGGCCTATAATAGGTTGTTACCATGGATATGTACGAAGAATAGCAATGAGAAGGTTATTAGTTTGTTATAATCACTGGAAATGAACAAATTGCAAACTTACCTGTGTTTTCCTGTATTAACGTGAATGTTTTTTTGGGGGGTAGATTAAAGAGACAATTGATGTATGGATAACAAGTATGCTTTTAACTATGATCCATATCTTATGACCGCAAGAATCCTTAAGGAACAGTAAATGGGGAGTTTTGTCTTGGGCTTCCTTGCCAAAATTCTTTGAAGAAATACCTAGATAGTTTAGCTTTTTATTTAATTTGCCTTTGGAAGTTCGGTTTCTTTCCTAAAGGCTAAACACCAGTTAGGTTCGCAAATCTGACATCACAAAAAGTCCTATAAATGTGGGCTTCAAGTTATGGACTATTAGAAAATAAATCAATGTGTTTTCATTGTAAGGTATATTTATAAAGAGTAACTCAAAGACTTCCACTTAAGGGAGTAATGGTTATTCTTTGCAGTAACATTTTCATTTTAAAGACTAAACTCACAGTGAAACAACAAAGCATAGTGTAGGATTGTCAATACCAAAAGAAAACATAAGTTGCAGCACTGCATGCTGCACTATGGCCATATATGAGGTATGTAAGGAACAGTGGGAACCCAGGAGAAATGAAATAAAATGCTGTCCAGCACATTTCCATGTGGGGAAGGTATTCATAGCCAGGGGAAAGAAGGGGTCAATGGACCGATACAAGTAGATTCAAACTCTGGGACGATTGTGAAAGAAAAAGGTAAGAGAGACCAGGATAGAAGTGGGTGCTAATTCTTACTTTTCAGTTTAAATAAAGATTGGAGCTGGATAAAAGCCATTAAGGGAGAAATCAGACAGGGCATGCTATGTAGGACAAGAGCTGACTGCAGGGAGGTGAGTGGTGGGATCGATACTCAGTCGATGCGCTCAACACCCAACTTCACACACACACACACACACACACACGCATACACACACACACACACGGAGGGGCATGTGGTATTGCTGGGCATCTGCATGTTTGTGTGTATGCATGTGTGTGCCTTCGTGTGTGGAGCAGTGACTAATGGAGAAAGAGAGGAAGCCTGGGGAGAAAGAGCGTTTGCAATATACAATTAACTCTCTTTTGAGTGAGGGAATATTAAACACAGGCTGCTTGTGCAGACTGTAATTTGTGGTGATAAAAGTATTAAAGGAAAGCACTTGGACAAAGATGGAAGGGTGGACAGCTGCAGAGATGGATTTATTTTCAGAGGCATGATACAGTTAACAAAGATAGATGTTTAGAGGGAGCATCTTTAGCCTCAACTGGAGCCTTAATACTACTACAATCACAATGCATTCTGTCCTCCTCTCCTCTCTTTCTCTTCTGTGTCTTTCCCTCTTTCTTTAACCCTCCTTTTCTTTCTCACCCTCTCTCTGTAGAATTGATTGACTATGTCTCTTCAATCCATCTCTCTCCCTCTGTCGCTTAGCAACGGGTGCTCTATCGGGTGTGGAGGGTAGGAGTTTCAACAGGGGAGGGGTTGGTCGAAAAGAGGTATTGGTGGAGCAGGGGGCATGCATGGGTAGGTGGACTTGGATGGGGGGGGAGCAAGAGTCAGTTGTAGTTCCTCAGTTTTTAATGGACTGACACTTCTAGTTTGAGAGAGAAGCCTTTCAGCCCCTATGATGAATAAAAGGAACAAATCACATGACACTAAAATGAGCTATACTAGGTGGAAATTTCTATCTAGACCATAATGTGCTGAAGCTGAAGAAAAAAAAACAACAAAACATATAAATAAATAAATAAAATAAGAAAAAAAATCCGAAACGAAAAGAGGAAAGTGTTTGATGCCTGAGCCAGAATGACTAGTATAGTGGTAGGTCATCTCTTGTGATTCTTTTTTGTGAGTATATGAATGTTACCGATGCAGCCAAGCAGTCCATCATCTTCCCTCAAGCTGTGTCACTGTTTCATACAGAGAGCCTAGACTGTGAAAAACAAAAGCACAGCATACAGTGAGCCTGCAGTTTAAATGTAGCTTTACGCCTCCGCCTTTCTACCCCCTCCCCCCCTGCAAAAAAGACAAATAAGGAAAATAACACATCTAGCACATTTAGCTTGTAATCACCATCTTTCAAGCTGTTACCTAAAACCGTATGATAACCTTAATCATATTTGATTAAAAAAAACAACAACAACATGCCGAGTCCAACAACATATTAGGTTTGGTGCATGAGAACTCTTGCAGTGCCTTAATATATGAAATTAATTTGAAATCAGTACCGTTGTGATGCACAATCCCTGCGTTAACGCGTGAGTAAGAACAAAAAATGTTGTGCAAAGAGCTATTGTTCTGTTTTTAAGACTTTATCCTTTTGATCTACGCTTAATTTCTGATCCCCTTTGAGGAAGACGTGTAGGCAACGCGTTAAGCTCAATAAATCCAGCATTAGGAGTACTTAAGAGGAAAAAAACAGCTGTTTGGTTTTAAGAGCAGGAAAGAAGTGGAAGAACAATAAGCGATACTCTTTAGCTCGGGATGTAATACATAGACATAATCATAATCATTTCATCATCAGTTTAATCAGTAGCCTCTGAAATACAATAAATGTATGCATTTTAGGCGTACAGGCTGTGCAGAGTTACCTAAAGTACGTACGGTGTAAACTAACTGAATATATGCGTGGGGTAGATACGGAAAGAAACGACAGCACTATATTGGCTTGTCTCTGTGTTTGAAACATTAGTGTTCTGCGTTTTATCTCTCGTTATAAATATAGAAGATTTGTACACATTAAAGATCTGCAAGATCCGTCTCTATAATGTATTTTTTCTGAAGTTTGACAATATAGTACAAAGAAATAGGGAATTGTAAAACAGCAATTAAAATAAAAAACGCTATTCAGGGACAACATAAAGAATCTTATCCTTTTCTACATTTTATTCTATTTTATTATCTATAATTTCATTCCTTATCCTTGCAATTTTGCACTGTCAATACCGCACGGCTGTTGTGCTAACTTGTTGGTAGCTGTTTTTTCTTTGTATAATAAAAATCTGAACAATAACAATCTAGCTGCGCATTTCTGAATCTATTCAGAAATTGTCATTAAATATTTGAAACCCTTTTCTATAATGCAGTTTTTAAAAAATTCTCTGCTCCTTAAAAATGCATTGATTTACCAGTCGAGGAAACGTAAACACTGCTGTAAGCTACACACTTTTTCCCCACATTAAAAACAAATATATGGATCAGCAAATGAGCTTAAAGAATATTTTTAGATTTGTTCACTTTTTCATTTATCTGCTGCTCACTAAACAATTCCCATGTCTGCAAAAAAAAAAAAAAAAAAAAAAAAAGCATCAAGTTAAATGCACTGCACCACATTATAGGCCTTATAACATACTAACATTCTTATATGCATTTAGTGCTGGGACGGCGTCAGGAGCGCTTCACTGTAGTCTCACTATTAAAAACAAAACAAACAAAAACAACAAAAACAAAAGAAAAACAAAACAAAAATCTGAAAGTGTCCCCAAAAGCCGAAGAAGTTAATTTGGACATTAAACATTTTGTGTAATCCATCTCCGATCGGATCGATGGTGTATTGATCGTGTTTGTGATTAGTAGCTGTATTGATCGCGGTAACATCACATGAGGCGCACCTGAGTGATGGTTCGGTGGCAAACATCTTGTCACATTCAAAATAAATCCGAGGGGCTTCCTCGACCTTTATAACAAAATATATGTAGGTATTTTTTTCACGACGTTATTGTTTCCTGTTGCGTTTGCCCTCCGATCATTTGCAAGTTAAGGGACGGTCAGCGGCGATTGTTTGAGCGCATTTGTCTTTTTCCAATTCGGTCAACTGACGAATAATTGAACCTAGATAGCTTTTTGAATGATTATTCATTAGGGAATTGTATATTTATAGAGAAATAAAACCTGTAACACTTTTAATTATTTTGGAACTAAACTACAAAATAAAATAACATAAAAAATAAAGTGTCACACACTTTTATTTTAACAGTTTTGTGAGTATTTGCTTTATCAATTTTATAGAATTCAAAATACATAGACCACCTATTCTAATTATTGATTAGAGGCTTAGAGGCTGCATGAAAGGCCCTCTGCGGTTGCACCTGTTGTCTCATATCTTTCAGTGCCCGTTCACACACAGAGGCCTGTTGCACGTAACCTACGTTGTTCAACTAACTGTTTGACTTAAACATTGAAATTTGTGTTACAATTTTCATCCATTTAATTAAGTAGATCATGATCATTATTACCGATTAGAAACTGTTTCACTTTATGTAAGTCAGCAAATTTTATTTAAAGGGAACCTTTCAAAGTAAAAAAAAACTACAGGTTAAAACGTCATAAAGGCAACAACGAAATAATATGTCAGCTTAAAAAAGAAAAAAAAGAAAAGTAATATGAATTTAAAATACCCTTTATCACAATCATATACAGTTCTCATCTGCTGCTAACATTACAGTGTAAAGAAATGACTTCTTTCTTCAAAACAAGAAAAGGCAAAGATCTCCTTGGGAACATAAACACAAATATTTTCTCTCCCTTAGTTTTTAGCATTTTAGGGACACATAGCATGCACTGACCGGTTGACCTCACTGTCCTGGTGGAGACTCAGCTGGAACAGAAATCAGTAATGAGGGTAGGCCTACATCACCATGGTTGCATGAGGTTATTGCATGAGGAGCCAGAGCAGAAGAATCCACGAATTTGACATTGGAGCACTTGGAGGATCTTGTTAGAAGTTCAGTAGCTACCTATTGCATGATGAGTTAAGCAACAACTTTGAACCTGTCTTTTATGATGTACCCTTACTTACCCAGCTAAATTAGTTATGCACCATTAACGGGAAATGACTTGCTAGCGGTTAAAAAAATTCCTTGATAGCAGTTTTGACTTCAGCATTAATGTTGTCCTTCAAAATTAGAAAAAGGATTTTTCTGCGAATATGGAAAAAAACAGTGAAAAATAAACTTTTTAAATATATCTAAACATGGCAGCATGTAAACTGTTTTCCTGGAAAACGTAAACAAAATTGTTATTTGGCAACTTTAGATAATTAGCTTTCTAATTTGTTTGAATTAGCATCTGTATTATTTCTGAAGTTAAAGGTGTATTAAACTTAAATGAATAGCTGGAAACCTCCTCAAGAACAGCTCCTATGGCAGTTATTCACTGAATGATATATCAGTTTATAACCAATGCCTAAAAATCCTCAGATGCATCTTGGGATAAGGGTCCCCAGGCCCTTAAATTTTGGAACCTGTAGTCAGCCATTTTACTTAAACTGATGATAGGATACATGTGATATTAATCAAAGATCAAAAAACAGTTTATTTGAACAAGTTAAACCTAGCCAAATAAGAACTGCTGTTTGATTTTTTATAACAATATTTAAAATGATAGTAAAATCAAATGCCACCACACTTTTTATTATGCAACTTTGTGATTGTATGTAGTTACAAATTTTAATGATGCAAAAAAAATGGATAATATCTGCTCTGTATTGTTGCACACTTGAGGTAACAAAAAATTACAATTAAGAACCTAATACACCATCCATCCATCCTTTTATCGTGACATTTGTGTTCAGTGACATTCAATAAAACTGAAAACTCAACTCCAATAAGGCCTACTTACATGGTGATGGTAAGAAATCAAAAAAATCATAAGATGCTCACCCCAGTTGGGGTTCAAATGGCTGAGCACCTTAGAGAAAACAGAATAATTCTAATGAAAAAAGGCTTTGTAATTTCAGAACACTGCAGAAATACAGTTATTTTTCCAACAGACAAACAAAGCAACACATTGACCACGGTAAGGTTACCTAGCTATTTATTACTCTTTAAAGTTATTATCTTGATTTTCCCTGGGGTCCAAAACTTTCCCCAAGTGGGTTCTCAAATTCAGCATTGCTAGCAACCATTAAGGTGATCTCATAGCTACAAGGTGACAGTTATTAATACAATCTTAGATTTGTAAAAAAATACATTTGATTTAATATGTTTATTTACTAACTTAACTAGAGTCAAATAATTCAGCTGATAAATAGGTCCACCCCTCTTTGACATGCACACACACACTCGCACACACACGCACACACATATATATTGGGAAACAGGACCAGAAACAGTGTTAATTACATTTTTGAAACTAACTTACTGTTTCTATTGGGTGGTCGTGATGGAAGTAAGTTGGAAATTAATCTCCCTTGTTTTGTGAAATAAACAAGTGAGATGATAGTAGATTTCAGTAGAAACAGGAGCTAAATGCTGTAAATATCATGGGAGAACAAGTGGAAATGATGTTGGAGGAGTATAAACACCTCAGTGTTTACTTGGAAAACAGACTTGACTGGAACTTCGACGTTATCTACAAGAAGGGACAGAACAGAGTGTGAGGAAGCTTAGGTCCATTGGTGTTTGCAGAATTATGCTGTATAAAGTCTGTGGAGAGTGTGATCTCTTCTGTCATGTGGTTACAGCATCAGAGCAAATTACTTAAGGAAGTTGAAGAAGCTAAAAAAGAAGACCAGTTCTGTTCTAGCAACTTCTCTACAACCTCTGGAGATGGTTTCACAAAGAATAAATCCTCAAAAAATGAAGACACTTTTGACAACAGCAAGCATCCTCTTCATGGACTGTTAAACACCAACAAATTGTTTTCACTCAAACGCTTCCTTCCACTGATCTCTTGCAAGACAGACTGGTAGAGGATCCTTCCTGCCTATACAGCTATCAGCACCTATAACAAAATAAACAGTTACTATAGAATTTAATTTCCCTGGGGGATCAACAATGTATTCTTGAATCAAATAGAATTAAATACTTACATTTGATATGAGCTAGATAATGAAATAGTCTAAATGGGCTACTTACTATTCTCTGCTCAATGACCAGCAGGACCAACATAGCAAATAAACACTTTATGTTTAGGTAGGACATGTTACTAAAATGAAGTAAAAATGCGGTTTCAATTTTACTATTATGTATCACAAATTAATACCTAATCAAAACTTATATTCTTCAAAATGATCTTTTACAGTGGATGTATTTCCGAACAGGTTGCTTTTCATTTTTGACCGAAAGCTAGAGAGCAGAGGGGTGGTAATGCGCGTCCAATTCTTCCTGCCGATCGATCAGACTGCGGATAGATCGATACGGCACCAGGGCTATTGATCACCATGGTCCTCTATATTGCTGGGGCGCTTTCAAATGCAAATGCACCTAAATAGTAATCTATGGCAACACACTAATTCCTTAACAAACTGCAGCCAAACGCTTTACAAACACAGCGATTCAATGTGCAACTGATTCCTCTTTTTTTCTCCCCCTTTTCTTTTTCATTCCTTTCATTCAACATGTAAGGTCTTTTATATCTGGCCGCAGAGGCCTGGCTGTGAAACAAACTGTTTAACAGTAGGCTGCCGTTTAAAGATTTAACAGGACAAACACGGTACATTCAAAATGCGGAGTGACATTGATTTGGCCTGTGGGCTATTGAAACTTTGGAGAAAATCTTAGGCAAGTTAAAGGTCTGAGCGAACATTGAATGAAAAAAATGTTTAGAGCCTATATACTACGAGGTAAAGAAAATAAAAAATGTTATGTGCTGAAGAAACCGTGAAGGCTCAACTTTATAATGAGGTGTTACATATTAAGTCATACAAAACTATTCAGCCCCCGCTTACTCAGGGCAAAGCCACGGGCAAACAAGCAGATGATTCGAGTTTTATCTCCAGAAGGGCCACACTAGTGTGTGGGGATTGGGAATGAGAGCAGGAGTTTCCCTCGTCCCGCTGACTTGCTCAGAGGCCTGATCAATGCGACATTACTAAACACCGCTACTTAACTTTTGCCAATAGCCAGATTCAAGTAAATATACTTTAGAATACATTAGGCGTGATGCATCAGCCGCGGAGTCATTCAAGAAGTCATGAAAAGATTAGTCTGTCTCTATCGAGTGATTCCTGGGAAAATAGAGAAGCTTAGCGGGGAAGCTCCTCCAATGGAGGGCACACTCCCTCAGATACAGTTGAGATATGAAATTATTGAACTTGTAGTTTAAATGAACGTTATAAAATTAAGGGGCGAAGTCTGCTCTCCAAACCCGAGACTTTCACAGACACGTCTTTAGCATATCCAAAGTTTCAGAGTCATTTTATAGGCTTTGAAACTATATTGGCAACAGATGTTTATCAAGTTTTAGTTTAAACAAGTAATTCCAACCGCCTTTAATTATCAATACAAAACAGCAGAACGAGAGCAACTGGATTTTTTTTCTGAAGGATGAAAATCACAAAGGATGTGACACAGATACGGATAAAATTGAATGAACAATAATAAAAATTAAAAAGCGTGCAT
>JAUZNJ010104490.1:0-20790 GCA_034780135.1 Jordanella pulchra | reverse complement strand
ATCCATCCATCCACCATCCATCCATCCATCCATCCATCCATCCATCCATCCATCCATCCATCCATCCATCCATCCATTATCCATACTTTTCATATGTGCAGCAGCCATATTCTAAGATCAGAATCTGACTTTCAATCTCAGAATGAGAGCATGATGGTCCATTAAAAGCCAAGATGAGAGGAGATTTGGAGGTTTGGGGAGTCTAAGTTTGATTTTACTTGAAGCTCCATAGGCTCCTGACTGGATACAGCAGCTATTCTACCTGGACTCTCCTTCATTACATAAACAACCTGCACACATACACAATAACTATGAAAGCACTGCTGGATATATTGAAGTTTTCTTGGTCATTTTCAGTTTTTACTGTCATCATCATTTTCTCCCAAACCCAACTTAAAAGAAATCATTCCCAATTTTATTTCTGATCAGAGATGAATGGATGTGGTCACTGAAGTCCTAAACATACCTCAGAATCATGTGGCCTTCAACAGCACCTCAGAAGCTACAGCGATTATCTGCAAAACACACTGAAATTTACATCATCACTGCTGCTCACAAGTTAATAGTGTTCAGTTTTCATTCTCCTGTAATCAGCAAAAGTTTTATTGTTCTCTGATGTTAAAAATCCAGGTAACACATTTCATGCAACAATGGTCTTGTTTCATTGATCTTATGTGAGCCAAAATTATGACAAATTACAATTAATAATGAATAATTTTAGGTGTACAATAACAGATCAAGCCAAGCTATTATATGTTTTCACTGCATTATTTCAATTTGATCCTCTAAATACAAGTTATATCCTTTTATTTTGAGCAGCTTGTAACTTCTGTGAAATAGTTTCACTTGTGTTTGATCAAACAGCAGATCTAAATAAAAACATACAAGTTATTGAACTACAAATAAACAAACGAATGAACAAACAAATAATGACTTTAATCACTTTAGAATTCATAGCTTTACTTGTTGCACTTGTCATTTCTAAAGTCAGGTTTAACGAAGGTGTCTTTTCTAGAACGAGTTTTGAACCAACTAGCATGCTTTTAGTTTTTTTGATAATAATAATAATTATATAATATTTGTTGGATTTAATTCATGAATGATTGATTCCAGTTCCCCATTTTAATTTGTTTTCAACAGACATGTTGGTGCAGATCAAAATAAAGTGAGGTCATCCTTATATACAGCAATAACTGCATGTTTACCATCAGTGGAAAAGTATTAGTCAAAACAGAAAACAAAAAAGCTTTCCTGCTGTTAAAACCTCCATTTATATCAATGTTAATAAGGAATGATTACTTATCAAAGCCTCTAAATCTAGATGGATACTGTTTGAAGCTGGTTTATTCACACTGATTGAACTTTTAGACATTTTGTACCAGAACAACAGCAAAGTCAATGTCCTACCAATCCTAAAACACCTTAATAAACACCAACATCAGTTGCCATCACCATGCAGACGACGCACAGCTCTACGTTATAATGTCACCATGAACCCATCCAGCTCTGGGTTAATGAAGAGAAGAAATTGCTGAATCAAAAGTGAACTGAAATGACAGTTTTTGGACCAAAATAAACAGCATTTAAAAGTTAGTGCCCAGCTTCAGTGAATCCAGCTAGAAAGCAGCAACCAGACTCTAAATCTGGGTTAGTGAACTGATGTCTCTGCAGGATCCAGAAGAGCTGATTCCTGCTTCGTTCATCTTTAGTAGAACTGGTGTCCTTGCAACAAATCGATCTATAAAGGCTCTCATGGAAACTGTTCACAAAAGGGAAGAACATTCAGTTCAATTCTTCAAGCTGATTGGTTACCTGCCTCCCATGTCGGGTTTTTAGCCAATCACAGCTGCAGTCGCAGCTTGATTTGTTTAACAACTAGTGGAGTTAAGTGATAAATCGAACTCTGGTCGGGAGGAACCATCTTCCCATCAACAAAGGCAGAAAACTCGTACTTTTGTTTGTTTCTCCAAAAGAAATAGAGACTATACCTGCTATTCCAGCCATGTTTGTTTTGCTTCAGCCTTCCACCTCTAGTTAACGTGTTGATGTCATACATGTCCCTGCATCTCATTGGTCCAAAACATTTCTGTGTCAAACATATCTACTGGCTCCTGGCAAGATGGATTTTCAGGAGTTTGTGAATTCACAAATCACACAACATTTCATCTTGCTAGTACGGTTGGTGTCTTCACAGGTCTCCATCAGGCAGATGCTGCTGAGCCAGAATGAGAACAGATCTACTCTGTAGAACCAGAACCAAACACGAAGAATCTGGGTTTAGTTCTTTTGCTCCACTGAGCTGTAATAAACTCTCAGAAACCTGTAAATTGTTTAGAGCAGCCGCTGACTGATTCTGTCTGAATGTTATTAAACATTTTTACCTTAACTTTAATTAATCTTTGATAATAATTTCTTTTTTTAAATTAATCTTCTCATTTTAATGATTCATATTTTATTCTTGTTAATTATTTGTGTTGATTTGATGCCACTGTTGCCTAATAAGTGATTTGAAGATCATTGCCTGTGTTCCTCCACAGCAAACGTTTTCTGCACTGTTCACTGATCTTGAAGTCAATTAGTGGTTTGGGTTTTATTTGAGGGAATCAAATTAAAGGTGCTGAATATGAAAATAAGCCACACTCTTGAGATTTTTTGGGTTTTCGAGAGTTTTTGTGTCTGTTTCTCTTCAGAGCTCAGCTTAGACTGTGCTGGTCTCCTGTTTATAGCCTGAATCTCCTTTCAGGACGAACATTTTCGGATTAGAAGTGCAAACAGAACATATTTCTGCTCATGTTTGAGGTTCTGATCAGGGAGCCTTCTGCTGAAGCTTAGAGCAGGAGGACTCTGCAGCTCTTTCAACGCCCACAGATACAAAAATGTTGCAGTGCATTGTCACTGTGTGGCGAGCCGCCCACCCCGTGGCAGATGGGGGTTTGGTCGCTCCACACACACACACACAAACACACACAAACACACAGTGAATGGAGTCAGAAAAACACACCCAATCTGACGTGTAAACTCACAAACACTCCCACACATTCTGGTTCTTCGCTGCAACAAACAAACTCCATCTTCACTCCTTTTCCTGTCAGAATCTGTCGCTGCAGATCTTTATTTTCCGCTCTCCGTCCTCGGACACACATGAGTGCACCAACCGCTCCATGGGGACGGTGCCCTGCGTCCACCCTTCGCCCACGCTCCTGCAGGCCGCCGGGGCTCTGGGGGGTTTCTGGTTTTGTGTTGGGCGGCTCAGGGTGTCAGCCGGGGGTCCGGCGGCTCGGCAGAGCCCACCGCGCCGATTAATCATCTGTCATCCGTGGGTTTTTGTTAATATGGATCTTTGTCTTCATCTCCAGCTCTCGTCGGGCCTGCTCACCGCCTGCTGCCCCTTTTTAACATTTTTGCAAACAGAAAAACATCCAAAGAGCCGAAGGAAGTTCTCCTTTTTAAGGTAGAACCGTCAACAGCTGCCGAACAGCATGTGTGACCTTAAGGCCTCAGAGTGACCCCTCACTTTAAAGAACGGTGTGTTCTGACCCGGTCCTCAGCCGCCCAACAGAATCAGTTCCTAATCTGCTCAAAGATCAGATAAAAGCTCTTTACTTACATCTAAACCTATACTTTAGTATTTGTGGTCAGTTTTTGATACTTTGGTTCATTTCCATCATTTTAAAACCAGTTTTATAACTTTTCTGTTTTTTCCAATTAAAGTATAGAAGGCATCCTCAGCTCTGCTATAGAATATAAACTATCGGTGTTTGACTTTTTCCAGCCTTATTTAGAAGTAGGTTTCCCGCCTGCTTCCAGAGCTGAAGCTGTAGGTGTTGGTGACTCACTGCAGAGGAAAACCCTCCTCCTGGTTTTAAAGAAACAGGAGAACAAAGCCTGGAACCCGAGCGGGTTCTTCTGATCGATCCGCAGCCGTTCGGACCAAACTCCCTCTGATTGCATATTCATGGGAAACGTATTGACTGCTGAGTGTCGAATAATAGACCAGTGAGAGGCCTCCACACCACTGTGGGGTATAAAACGGAGCATGAACTACTTTAAACAGAGCCAGGTCCCATCGGTCCTGATGGGCCCGGAATGTTTCAGAACTAAGAAGAACCATAGAAGCCCCAAAAAAACATCTGTAGATTTGATGTTCGACTAAAACTTTTCTGGTTAAAACAGAAAAGCAGAACCATTTTATGTATGGTCAGAATTTACCCAGAAACTCTTTATTTTTATCTATTTAGATTAAGTACTTAGCTTAGAAGCTGTGGCAGCGTTTAGGGTTTCTCAGCCACAAAAAACAACAAAAGTGAATCTGGAAAAAATTTGTAGAATCCAAAATCTACAGATTTAATGCTGAATCAAAGGCTTTAAATGTAAGTATTTATGAAATGCAGCCTTTTCTGAGGGTCTTTACATGCATCTGCAGATAAAATGCACATTGTTGATGACAGCTCACTTAAAAAAGATGAACTATCTCATTTACTGTTGAATTTTAAAGCTCCGCACCATCAATCATTTCTTTAGATCTTGTTATAAGACAGGCTGCGCAGATTTCTCCTCCATATGTTCAGGTCATGAAGCAAACCCTGTTTGTCCTTTTTTTTACTCAGTGTTATTCAAGAAAAAGTGTCTCAATGTTCTTTGTGTGGATTTCTGCCTCAAACATGGCTCTAAATGAATGAATATTGAAAAACGATATTTAAAACAATCCAGTGGAATGCTAATTTAACACTTACAGACATTATGTATATTTAATGAAATTTTATTGCCTTTGTTGTAAAATGGTTATAAAGAAGATGAACCAATTTAATTATACTACTTTTACTTTCATTTAATCGTTAATATCAACAATCTTCCTGATTTCTACTTAATTAATGAGCCCATGCTGCTCTAAAAGTTCATTAATTAAACAAATAAATGAGTTTATATACATATAAACAAACAGAAACATTCATTCTGCTTCCGTCTCAGATCCTTTTAATAAAACCAGTTTGAAGCTTTTCCTAATCAGCTTCATGTTTGGACATTTAATCCAACACTGAGATTGTTCCAGATTCTCACAACATTTATTGAAATGTTTGATGTTTGTTTGAATATGTAAAATTTTGAAATGAATTATTATTTATGTTTTCCTTTGTCTTTATTGTAGCAGACAGTCAGAATAAAAATGTGCAGGTTTCATGTTGATCAGGTCCAGTTTTTTTTTATCTGTTGAGTAATAAGTGAAGCACTTTGTTAAAGAAATACTAGATAACATTTGTTTTTTTGTTTTTTTCCTCATTTTGTGTTTATTGTTCAAAAAAGTCTGAAAAATATGAAATTTTCATGTTTATAATTTTTCATTCAAACATAACTGATTTAATGTTAAAGTGCCACATTTCTAAAGCTGAATTTAAAAAAGCTCTATATTCACATCAGTATCAGACGTGTTTTATGATGAATAAAACTGCATTTATGGGCATTTTACGCTACAACTTAGAGAACACAGAGTAACTTATTCAAGAAAACGTATGATCATTTCAGTTTTTTCCTTCTGTATTTAAATGTGCAGCTTTAAGTTGAACACTTAAACTAAAGCAGATAAAGACACCAGAAAGTGGGAAAAACTACTAGAAATAAAAGCTTGTTTAATTAATGCGTATTAAAAGGCTCCATTTTCATGCTCTTTCAATAAAGCGAGTATCAAAGGACAGATTTAGAAAACAAATTAAAACCTCGTTCTAATCATCGTCTGTAAAGGTTTCTCATCAAATTCCAGCCTAACTTAAAAAAAAAGGACTCTGAAGTCTGAATTGTTGGTTATTTAAGTTATTTATACCATTTTTATCATAAAACTTGTTAAAAAAATGGAACATTGTTGATTGGAACACAAAATATCCCAGATTTGACATCAGGGCATTTTAACTTTTTCTTTTCTGTCATAATTGTAATTTATAAGTTGATGAAACTTGAATGAATAACTTTGGCTTCCTCATACGAGAATAATTTGAGAAACTTTCCTAGAAATCATGATTTTTAGCTAAAGACAAATCTGAGAAAATGTTTCTGCTGGTTTTTAAATAGATAAAACTAAATGGAAATCTGTGTAAAAGCTGCAAAGCTTTGGAGAAATAGGTTTTCTGTCGGCAACAACATGAGAGACGCTGAAAGGGAAAATATCTGGAGACTCAGAAAAAACGTCGACTTTGATAGATTTCACATCAGTTTAGATGCTAATGCAAAGAAAAATAATCGTTTTTTAAAACATCTTCTCTCATTTCTGGTCATTAGAACGATTTATGCTCGTTTACATCCCAGTTCCTCAAAATGTTTAGGTTCTGAAACAACAGCAACACAATAATTAATCTAGTAGTTAAAAAATGTCCCATTTTAATCCGGGGACATTTTTTAATATTCTTTCATTATTCTCTATGTGAGTTTCAACTTAAAGCCTTTCGCCTGCTAAAGCTGCATATTTATGAATAAACTTTCTGTTTTCTCTCTTATAACAAATAATTGTCATATCTGTTGTTCATTATTCTCAGGTTTTCATTTGCTCGTCTCAAGATAAATAAACACACATAAATGTGTAAAGAAAATAATAATTTAAAAGATGCAAAGTAGACAAAAAATAGTACAACAATTTTTTTCTAAGCACAAGGTTTGTCTCCTATTTATTTCTTTTTTTTAATAAAGGTATCATTTATCTTAAAGCAAAGCTTAGAGACATTTAACTGGTCAAATGAATTATTTGTTCTTTTTCTGACAAAAGCATCCAAATTATTAAACAAAAACGAAACCTAAAATAAGTATAAATTAATATACTGTAAAGGTGACGCTGCTTAAAATGCTCCAGGTATGAGTTCTGTCTTCATTAGGCCTGCACTCATGTAAACATGTTTATTATTATGTATTTATGTTCTTTATTTAAAAGAAACTAAACTAATGGTAAAGAAAATTTGAAAGACTTGTAAGTTTTTTATAAGAATTGAAGAAAAGCTTTGCTTTAAATTCCCTTTAAAACATGTCTGAGTTGTTTTTTTGGAGGAAAACAGAATATTCTTGTGTCCTAACATGTAAATGTTGCACAGCTTGTATAAAACAAAAACGATTCAACCAGTGAAAACAGTGTTTTCAACCCAAAAAAGACTTTCTGAAGTTTTAAAACTGGACTAAAAGCCAAATCTCTGAGTTAATCTGTGAATCCGACTGATTCAGATGTTTTCTGATGCATCTAATAAAACCAAATGCATGCAGCTTTCAAACCTGCACGACCATTTAACAACTGCTGTGAAAAGATGTCGCTGCTGATTTCTTTGTCCCCCACATCAAACACTTTGAGAAGATTCACACCCAAAAGTGGGAGAAGAACAAATCTAAAGGGACTCACCGGGTCAGAGTTGCCGCTGGAGATCCGGAGAAAAAACAGAAGATTTCAGAAGAAAAAGATGAGAAGGCCTTCTCCGTCTGACTGCAGGCCTGCCTTTGGCTGTCGGACCGAGAAGTTACCCGCTCCTCTGGACTTCTGGAGTTCTGCCTCGCCCCCGAAAGAACGGGAAAAAAAGAGGGTGATCAGCATCCGGGGCCTGAGTGGGCCGCTGATCACAAAAAGACACAGAGAGGAAGGGAACGTGTAGGAGGGAGGGAACAATACCACTGTTCCCACCTCAGTTTGCTTCCACCCTCGCAGTTAAAATTGTTATGGAAATGAAGACATCAGCAGAATGGAGAGAGGACAGAACTCTGCAACCGGGTCAAAAGAACAGAACCCCCGGCACCAAACCTTCTCATCCTATCGGGCCAACCTGAAGTGTTTGTTGCTGTGAAGTTAAGTCTTAGTCTCACTGGACCAAAGCCCCCAGTTCCAGTTAAAGTCTCAGCAGAGTTTATTCAACTCCACATGTTTACATTTGTGACGGTAGGACAGAACCGGCTTTATCCTGGCAGTACCTGATCTAAGACTCTCTAGATGTTTCTTGGCTTCAACACACCGGCACCAGTTAGGTCCTTAGCTCCATTAGCCTGCTCTAATTCTGGCCTATTGGACCAGGGATGCATCAGGAAGAGGAGAACCATCAACCTTGGAAGACTGGATCGTTGGTTGCCGTGGAAACCTCAAGATGCTGCTGCAGTTTTAAGCCTTAAAGATGAACGTCGGTTCTGGTCCAGCATGTGTGTCTCAGTCCCTGTAGCTTGGTTACTGCTGGGCCTGCAGACATGGACGACCTTTGACCTGCTCCTGGCTTTAGCTCAGCTCACATGTCTTAGATGTAACATCGTTTGCTCACGATTCATTAAAAGATATTGAAAGGGTTGTTATTTAATATAGAAAGGTCAAATAAATGTGAAACTGAAGCAGTAAGAAAATAAATAAGACCTCAAAAGGTTTGCGATTTGCCATTTACCTCTGTCTACTTGAACGCAACACAGTGGCATTGGGCATTTGATCCTGAAGGACACACAGGCAGAATGAGTGGATGTTATGGAAATGTTTGCATGTGAGGCGCGCATGTTGACTTTACTGTCTTTGCTTCTAGATCTGCAAAAGGACAGAAAATATGTCTGACCTTCATTTCATCTCACTGTCTTGTTGAGCTACAATTTGAACCTGTTCAAAAGGACTTTAAAGGCAGCATCTAATATTTGAACCAAATGTTTTTCGTTTTGCTCATAGAGCAAAGGGAAGAGGAAAAACATACAGAACTTTAAGGGACACCCTGTGTAGCTTGGATCGTAGACGATATTTTGTTGGACCCGTGGATCCGTCCTACATCTGTCCGCATTGAACAGAACCTTCTCCTTCTTTTCCTGTTCAGAGGAGGGGATCAGAAAATTGGATCTGGTTGTATTTTAAAAGATCCACAGAGGAACAGGAAGTGATCAGAGTTTGCTAGTCCTTAAAACAACTTTAAAAAGGGCACCTTGTATGTTTAGCTTATTCAGACAAATGTCAGTTTTAAAAACACTTCAATAATTAAAGGATCCAAAAGACAATTAAAACCAAAAATGAGACACAACAAAACTTGACACAAAAAAGTGTTGATAAAGCGTGAGGACATTCAGTCCTTCTGTAAATGTCTAAAATCCTGAACAGATGATGGCATCCGGTGAAGCTGATGCAGCATTTTGAAGGAGGTTTGTTTAATTCTCAGATGTTTGTCTGGTCCTCAGTGTCACATCAACAGAGCTGTAAAAAGATTAGGTCTGGAAAGAGATTAAAAGGGTCTCAAACAAATTTCAAATCAGCCTTTCTATGGTACAGGAACATTCTTCGAGTGGATTGAAGAACACAAAAACACGAAAACACTGGCCTTTACAAACAGAGACCTACACAGCTTTACCTTAATCAGGAGGAGCACAAGGAGGAAACATTTGAAGGTAAAACTAAAATTTGCCTGAGAAAAAACAGGAAAAGACCAGGAATTCAGGAGAAATATTGATTGGACAGTGAGTTATTTGGACACCAGACAAATACACACTGAATACAGCATTCCAGGAAAAAAATCTACAAACTGTGAGGGATGAATCAGGAAGTCTTGTGGTTTAAGGATTTCCACTTATTATAATGGAATCTGTAGTGAGCTCTACTGTGTAAAAAGTGTGAAAATGTTTCAAAAATGTTTAAAATGTAATGTAAAATGTTTAATTTTTCAAGTTTTTTATGTTAAAATAAATCAGTAATCTAAATAATTGTTTTGGCTTTGCATTCTTTGTGTCGTTTTAAGTTTAAATCATAATAAAAACTAAATTCAATTCAATGTTTTCAGAATAATGTCGTCATCTAGCGGTAATATCTCTTTCTGCAAACTTCCGGAGACTTTCCCGTGATGCTCCACGGTGAAAGCGTCACTCGTTGATTCTAACCAATCGGGTTTCTTGTTGGTCCGTTACTGTGAGTCTATTGGAGGGTTGAAGTTTAAAAATAGAGTTTGAAGAGTTTCTTACTGAGCGCCAGGGGTTTATGTGTCTCTCCTGAGGAGGAACTAAAAGCTAATTTACAAAAAAAAATAATTTATTTAGGCCGTGGGAATATATCGCGGGATTTTTATAAAGCCAGGAGAGAACAGGCGGAAATTCGGTGAGTTATTCTGGATTAGATGCTTCATTTAATGACACTAATCTCCAGTTTTAAATGGCGATTTATTGATTCCCATTTAAATTGTTTTAGTCTGTAGTTATAAAACGGGCTCCCCGCGGTCCAGTCGGTGTGTAATGTTGTTCTGGTGCTGACCCGCCTCTGTTCAGCTGTCCGTGGTTTACATCCTCGCTAACCGGAGGTTTAACGGCTTCCACAGAATCTCAGACCCGTGGAGCAGCTTTTCTCTGCGGCCATCATGGCTTCTAACACCGGGACCGGCGGCAGGCGAGAGGAGAAGGGTCGGAACATCCAGGTGGTGGTCCGGTGCAGGTAAGAGACCAAACAGAACCTGGTTTGTTCAGGAGGTTTCTGACCCGAAGCTCCAGTAAAGGTTGAAAGATCCCTTTAATCAGCCCCTGTTAGAAATATTTAATTATAAATGTCTGTAATATGAGAAGCTTTTAATTCTGTTTGCGAAAACATTAGGAACACATTTAAAACAGCGAAAACGATATGAAAACCGATATTTTACACTGATACTGACATTTTTAGATCTATTTATTGACCCTATATTGATTTCTCCTTCCTGTCATTTTAAATGACAGGTTAGCTTTCTGGTCCTTATTTTATGTCTTGGACATCATGCACATTTTAACTGCAGCATCCCTCCTGTATCAGACTCATGCATCGGTTTGATATAAGCTGGTGCTGAAGATGTAAAACAAGGCCTTTATATCAGTGGAATGGCTGATTTCTGGTTTTAGATTTTTAAAGTCTGTATCAGCCGATGAGGTTGTGCAATATTTGATAAATCGAATCAGTACTCTTGGATTATCAGGAGGGTTGTTTCTTTTTATACCAACATATTTCCCCTCTGAACCAAAGCCGTTGTTCCATCTGGACCTTCTTAAATTAGATTAAAACACCACTTCTTCTTATGTAACCAGAAAAGGTTCGTTTTCCTGCAGTTATTGCTCTCTGAACCACGTTAGTCTGATGGGACCTGGACCCGATGTTTTTGGTTTCATTGTTTTAGTTTTTACTCTTTACTAAGCAATAGTGAAAAAAATGCATTTTATAATCCGTAAAACCCGTAAAACTCTTAAAATCCTAGGTATGAGTTATCTTGTAACTATATTATATTTGGGTCATCTTAACAAACATACAGGTTCTCTTTGATTTTTTTAAATGATGATCTGCTGATTCAGACATAAAAGGCTTGGAACTTAAGGAATTATCCATTTTTTTTCTTTATCTTATTTTTCCATTTTCTTTCAACCTTTTTCTGAAGTCTGGTGTTGATCCTCCGTCTGACCAAAGAGATTTGGTTTCATTTGGTTCAATGGGAGCTTCTTCAATTAACTCTGAACTTCATCCTCTTCATCAGTGGAAGCTGAAAACTAAAATGAGTCTTTTATCTTTGGATTTATTTAATTTTATGCTCTGTGTGGGTAAAGTATTCAGATGATGTATCTCCAGGAAATCTGGAGGTTTGAGCAACAGGAATGAAAAATGTTTCGTTTTATCTTGTGGAAAGAGAAGAATAATCATTTTAGAAGAAATCAATTATATCAACTACTGTGATTTTCGTTTATAAATATTTATCATTGAATGTTATTTAATATTCTATAAGTGATTTTTTTAAAGTTGTTTGGTTTTTTTTTTTCTCCTTCCTGGTTCAGACCTTTCAACACCATGGAGAGAAAGTCGTCGCACGGCGTCATCGACTGCGACCAGACCAGGAAGGAGGTGGTTGTTCGGACGGGAGGCATCAACGACAAGTCCTCCAGGAAGACGTACACTTTCGATATGGTACGTCTGTGGAGCCGGACCCTCCCACTCAGAACCTGAGGATCTGGTTCCACCATCTTTCTTTATTTTTCGTCCTCAGGTTTTCGGTCCGGCTGCGAAGCAGATCGACGTCTACCGCAGCGTGGTTTGCCCCATCCTGGATGAGGTCATCATGGGATACAACTGCACCGTGTTTGCGTGAGTCGCCCTCCTCCGTCACCTGAGCCGCGCCTTGTTAGCATGCTAACCACCCTGGTTTGTTCTGCAGCTACGGTCAGACGGGAACCGGGAAGACGTTCACCATGGAGGGGGAGAGGAGTCCGGACTCGGCGTTCACCTGGGAGGAGGTGAGTTTAACCTTTGACCCGTCGAGCAGCGCGGCTTCAGAGCACGGCGCCGAACTCTGCTGTTCGTCTCCAGGACCCGCTGGCCGGCATCATCCCCAGAACACTGCACCAGATCTTTGAGAAGCTCTCTGAGAACGGCACCGAGTTCTCCATCAAGGTGTCGCTGCTCGAGATCTACAACGAGGAGCTGTTTGACCTCCTCAGCCCCACCGACGATGTCAACGAGCGCCTGCAGCTCTTCGACGACCCGCGGAACAAGGTGGCTGCAGGGCTGGCGGGGGTGGGGGGTCGGCGGCCTCCGCGGTCTGACCGTGTCTGTGTTGCAGCGCGGCGTGGTGGTGAAGGGCCTGGAGGAGGTGGTGGTCCACAACAAGGACGAGGTCTACCAGATCCTGGAGCGCGGCGCTGCCAAGAGACGCACGGCCTCCACGCTCATGAACGCATACTCCAGGTTTTTATAGCGACCAGCCCAGCTGCAGCGGGGGGGCAGGCGCGGTTCTGACGGGTTCTGTTCTGTCTGCAGCCGGTCCCACTCGGTGTTCTCCGTCACCATCCACATGAAGGAGATCACTCTGGACGGAGAGGAGCTGGTGAAGATCGGAAAACTCAACCTGGTAACTCCATCGCCATGGGAACCGGGTGACATCCGCTCCCATCTGTCGACTCAAACTAATCCGGTTCTGTTCAGGTGGACCTGGCTGGCAGCGAGAACATCGGCCGATCAGGAGCTGTGGACAAACGTGCCAGAGAGGCGGGGAACATCAACCAGTCGCTGCTGACGCTGGGCCGGGTCATCACCGCGCTGGTGGAGAAGAGGCCGCACGTCCCGTACAGGTGGGCCGGACCACAGAACCCAGCAGCACCGGGTTTATTCCGGTTCCTTTAGTTTCAATCGCAGCGTTAAAACCCAAACTAGAGATGATTGTTTCTTTAAAAGTGTTTGCTACAGAGTTCTGCCGGTCCGGATTTGACCCGATCAAACAGCTAAACATGATCTCCTCAAAGATCTGATGTTTGGCTTCATCTGTGGTTCTGTTCTTCCTCAGAGAGTCCAAACTGACCAGAATCCTCCAGGACTCGCTGGGAGGACGGACCAAAACCTCCATCATCGCCACGGTGTCACCTTCTTCCAGCAACCTGGAGGTAAGATCCCGATCCAACCAGGATCTGGATCAAGATGGAGTCTGAGATGTTCGGTTCTGACCCAGTTCCTGTCTGCAGGAGACTCTGAGCACGCTGGAGTACGCCTGCAGGGCCAAGAACATCATGAACAAGCCGGAGGTCAACCAGAAGCTCACCAAGAGGACCCTGATCAAGGTGAACCTGCAGCGCCCCCTGCAGGCCGGGTCCTACAGGCTGCTCCAGTCGGTTCTCCCGCTCTGAGCCACCAGGATGTTTGGTTCATCTGAAATCATGAATTTGTTTTTTTTTCTTCTGTCCTCAGGAATACACGGAGGAGATCGAACGCCTGAAACGGGACTTGGCTGCAACTCGAGATCGAAACGGAGTTTATCTGTCCTCAGAAAACTACGAGTGAGTTTAGATCATCTGATATCAGAAGGTTTCACTTCTTCCCAGATTCCTGCTGTTCAACGTTTCAGATCATCAGGCAGGTTGATGTCATGCGAGGCAGTTTTCAAATGATTTTAGTTATCAAGTGAAGAATCGATCCAAACAACCCGACTGGTTCAGGAGCCGGTGGGTCAGCGGGTCCAGATGACATCCTGGGAAGGTTCTCCACTGTTCCTCCTTTCTTCCATGAGGTTCTGATTGTTCTGTGGTTCTCTAAAACCTGGTGGAAGTCCAGGTTAATGAGATGAATTGTTTTCATACTAGAGGAGATTGGAGCTTCTTTTCTTTTTAGTCAAATAAAATATTGGAAAACCTGAGAGAATAAAATCTGAAGTAGAAAAATGTTTCAATAGTTAAAATCTGAGCTCAGTTTATTTTATTTTGTACACATTTAGTCAGATAATAAGACTTTTGTTTTGTTTTTTTTTTTGTTTGAAAGACCTCTTGGACGTCTCCTCAGTTTTAAATCCTAATAAAGACACCAGTAGATCTGATTGGGGAAACGATACAGGTTTGTTTTTAGCTACAGGAAGGTTTTAGGCTCCTGTTAGCTTTATTTGAGTCCTTATAGCGAAACAAAACAATTATTTATGAAATGTGAGCAGAAACCGTTAGCAAACCGATTTCCTTTCCTTCCAACTGGTTCGATCAGAGGCCTTCAGCTGTGATGAAGGACCAGGGGTCATGCAGAGTCCGCAGCGGCCCGTTGGGTCTGACCCGTTCTGTTTGTGTCCTGCAGGAACATGATGAAGCAGATCACGGCTCACGAGGAGCAGATCTCAGAGTACGTTGACAAGATCGCCATCATGGAGGAAGAGCTGAAGAAGGTATCTGCCCCTCATAGAGGTCGTCACCCAGAAACCTGCAGATCCTAAAGGAGGAGATGAGACATAAAACCCAAACTGAAGCCTGGAAACTTCTTTACATGAAATGAAAATGATTTTAAACATTTTAATCTCTAAATTATTAAAGTGTTTGTAGATGCTTATTAACTTGGATCAACTGTTGCTTGAAGGATCCTCCTTCCTCAGCAGATTTTAGCAGAAGATTGAACCTTTTTGCTCCTCTGTGCAGGTGAACGATCTGTTTGTGGACAGCAAGAACCGACTGGAGCAGTGTGCTGTGGATCTGGACGAGAAGCAGCAGAGGTAGAATCTACTGTGACCTCTGTGGGTCTGTTCCAGGTGGTAACTCTGCAGGTTCGAGGCTTTAATGGTGTCTGTTTCAGGCTGGAGGAGACCAGCAAACATCTGGAGAAGACCAAGGAGAAGCTGGTCCAGGAGGAGTTCATCTCCTCAGAGCTCAGCTCAGTCCATGAATCCCTGTACAACACCGCCGGACAGGTACAGAGCCTCCTACAGGCAGGAAACGCCACTCAGCTATGTTCTGACCTGATCACCAGCGCTGCCTTTAGCTCCTCCTCCTCATCTCCTTTAAGCTTCATTAATTTTCTTCAGACTCTGACTGATGTCTGCTCTCCTCCAGCTGCTGAGCACAGTGGATGAAAGCACCAGCGACGTGACGGGACTCCATGAGAAGCTGGAGCGCAAGAAGAAGGTCAGATGGTCCTTTCAGTAGCCAGGTTTCAGTGCGTTAAAACTCTGAAGCTTGGAGTCCAATACTATTAAGTTTTATAAGCTCTATTTTTTTTTATGCTAGTTTAATCTTGGAACAGTTGGAGAAAATCTTGATGCAGCAAACAGTCAAAGCCCATCAATGATGTCCTTAATGCTGGAGGTGACAGAGGCCTTTTTTTCTTTTTAAAGCCCCAGTGGTAGTTCTTACCCGGGTTATAGGAATACCAGGGAAACACTTCATTTCTCTGAAAGCCACAGAACACCAGCCATAGAGGGACTGCAATACACCTTCAGTCCAGCAGGTGGTGGTAATTAGAATACACCTGATTCTTTAATAATTCTTCTTTTTTTTTACTTCCACCACTGAGCAGCTATAGGCAAACCCCTAAACATATAAGGTTCTTCCTAACTGCTTAAGTCATTTAAAAGAACCACTAAAACTGATTGATATGGTTATATTTTATTATGCATTGACATGCAGATAAATCTACAGCACAAACAAAACATTTACGGTTGTTCCACATATACAAGGACTTGAAATCTTGACTTTATAATTATAAGCAGATATTTCTATGAAGTAGAAGCTGTAGACCAGACGTCCCCAATCTCGGTCCTCGAGGGCCAGTGTCCTGCAGCTTTTAGAAGTTTCCCTGCTTCAGCTCAGCTGATTTCCATTGATAGTTGATTAACAGCTTTTTGCTGAACTGCAGTCATCAGAATCAGCTGAGTTGAAGCAGGAAAACCTCTAAAAGCTGCAGGACACCGGCCCTCGAGGACCGAGATTGTGGAAGCCTGCTGTAGAAGGTGGAGTAACAATTAAAAGAAAACCTCTAAACGGATGCCGTCCATCCAGAAGCTGACGGACAGCGTCCACCTTTTGCAGCGCTGTCAGCAGAAAACAATGAAAAGTGATGATAAATATGTATTTATACATGTATACAAAGAGGTTACCTTCCACTAAATTAAGGTTTACATGAAAAGTCGGTCTAAAGAAAACCCATATTTCTTGTTTTTGCAAGGAAAACTGGAAGTGCTTCATCTGATTGTAACTCCAGTTTATAATCAATACCTGCATGAACCTATGATGTCAAAACCTTTTGACAGTGAACTTTTGAGGTTTTTACCTGTTGGTTTAAAAGGAGTTTGTAAATTATTCATCAGAAAATGATCCTTTAAAGCCCCAGTGGCAACAGAGGGACTTCTAGAGATGGAATCACAGATGAGATGAAGGAAATGGGCAAACATCATCATCATCACATGTTCTAGCCTGGTTGGTGTGGAAGCAGGATGCGGCTGATCTCAAAGATCTAAAATGCATTGACCAAAAGGGGACTAGAAGGGTTTAGAGTAGCTGAAAATAGGCTTTTAAACAGGAAACTCAGCTTTTGGGCACAGTGGTGGCTGCATAATGCTGATGTGGTTTTAGTTTGGGTTTTATTCATTTGGCACATTTAAAGAAAACAATAAGGTTGGATATAGTGGAGCGGCTGGTTGTTCTGCTGCTGACGAAGAGAACAGGTGGGTTCATCCATGTCGGCTCTGGTACCAATACGACTAGAGGAGCAGGAACCCGATGAAAACCAGCTAAGCATCCAGTGATGGGCTCCTCCTGGAGAATCTGATGGTTCCAGCCTGATGTCCGGTTCTAGATAACCAGAACCTCCTGGTTCCTGCAGGTGGAGCAGCACAACATGCAGATCCAGCAGAGCTTCTCCCAGAGGATCGACGGGGCGTTCAGCAGCATGCAGCGCTGCATCGAGCAGCAGAGGGCCAAACAGGAAGGCATGCTGTGCAGCTACTCCCAGACCATCGGTAGGAGGAGCCTCCATGTTCACAGCTTCTGCTGCTCTGTCTCCTGTTCCTCATGGTTGTCTCTTCTGTTCAGACGGTCTGCTGGTAAAGAACGAGGCTGCACTGGCGGGCGCCCTGAGCACCGTGGAGACATTTGTGGGTGGAGTCCAGACGCTGGTGGCTGGCAGCGTAGCTCGTTGTCTGGAGAAGATGAAGCAGCAGGAAGCTCTGAGTCAGGAGAACAAGGAGGAGCTGCTGCAGCTGCTGGTGAGAAGCTTCCTGCTGCGAGGAAGGTCCATCCATCAGTGAACGTCTGCGCCTCTAACCAAAGGTTCTGCTTGGTTCAGGAGGAGCATCAGCAGGAGATGGAGGAGGTCCTGGCTGCTCGGACTCTGCTGGGTTTGTCAGCCGTCAAACAGCTCAGCGACGCTCTGAAGTCCTCTGTGGAGAAGCAGCGGGTCCTGGCGGCCCAGGTGAGTCCAAACCGTTGATTCCGCTAGCCCCCACAGTGAGGTAGAATCTGACCATCATCTACCCACCCACCACCCTCAGGTGGAAGCCATGAAGGAATCTGGAGCATTCTTCAGCGGTCTGGTTCTGGAGCTGGCAGCACTGAGGCGGTCCGCTGTGGACGGTCTGAGCGCGCTGCAGACTCAGCAGGAGCAGCTGGAGGAGGAGATCCATCAGGCCCAGGAAAGACACCAGCAGGTGAGGAGAACCTTGGCTTCTCTCTGGACCCACATGTGGTTCTGAGCTCATGTCTGCATGTTTAGATCAGAGTAAAGTTGCCCTGACGACGTGAATCGATTTTAGTTCAGGGGGAGGTACCGACTGTTTAGACCAGCCATCCTCTAATCTGGCCCATGAGCTCCGTCGTCCTGCACATTTTACATGCATCTCTACTTCCACACCGGAATACCGTTTTTAAATCAGCATGCAGCCAAGTTCTCTAGAGTCCTGCTAGTGATCTGATTATTTGACTCAGGTGCGTTGAAGCAGAGACTCTTCAAAAAGGTGCAGGACACCGGCCCTCGAGGACCGTGATTGAGGAAGCCTGCTTTAGACTGTCCTCATCAATGCACGTTCTTCACTACATGTAGTAAGATGGAGTGTTTGGAGACATGCAGTGAAATTCAGACCACTATTTTATTTCTGAGCCTAGTGACATTCCTCTGTTTCTAAGTAGCTGCTGCCTGTTGGAGGGAAATTGTCTCTTTCTTCAGGTTGTCTGGGTTGGAGATGCCTCCATGTCTCTAGTTGGTGGATGGAGGCTGAGAGCTAACAGCAGGTCTGTGCTGATGAAACGGTGCGGTCATGTTTTCAGGGTATGAAGCAGACCATCCAGTGCCTCCAGGACCAGCTGAACCTGCTCACCATGGAGACCCAGCAGGACTATGCCGGCCTGCGTTCAGCCGCCAAGGCTCTGCAGCCTCCTGCTCAGAGTCTGCAGACGAGCATCAGCAGGTGAGGCAGACTCTTCATCCTCAGCTCTTCCTCATCCTCAGAGGATCAACCATCTTTTGCGCTTTCAGCTGCTGCAGCTCAGTGGAGCATCAGACCTCGTCCCAGGCAGACCTGCTGAGCTCCACCTCCTCCTCCTTGGCCTCCTCCCTACGTCAGACGGCCCAGGAGAGCCAGAAGCTGCTGGAGGAGATGGACGGCTACAGTTCGGACCTCCACAGCTCTGTGTCAGGTACCGCTCACACCTCCGTTGTCGGAGAACTCACCGGACATCGGTATGTGATGGTCTGCATGTTTCCTGCAGGACTGGTGGAGCGGGACATGCAGTGGACCCTCAGAACCAGGGAACACGCCATCTGCCGAGCCCAGGATCAGCTGACCCAGATGGAGCAGATTTCAGGAGAATCTCGGAGCCTCTGTCAGGTAGAGACGGAAGAACCTGGACTGATTCTGGGTTTTCCTGCAATAAAACAATCCGTTTTTTTTTTTTTTTTTTATCTATTGACTCGACCTGCTGAAAGTTCTGGACCTGAATGTTGTAACGTTTGATCAGAGCGTGGAGACGTGGTGCGGCGAGCAGCTGCAGACGACCCAGAAAGAGATGAGCAGCCGGCAGGAGTCGTCCAAGCAGACCCTGATGGACCTGCACAACCGGACCTGTTCGGACCGGACGGTTCTGGATGGGCAGCGGGTGGAGCTGGAGGAGCAGGTGGAGGAGAGCCAGCGGCTGGTTCACAGCTTCCTGCAGGAGGAGCTGAAGCAGGACGTTCCCACCGGTGAGCAGCGGCTGCCGCCTCGGAGCTGCATCAGAACCGTCCGAACAGATGAGGTGAACTTTGACCTCTGTCCTGCTGTCACCTGTAGGTCTGACCCCTCAGCGGCGGGAGTTCGTTTATCCCAGACACCTGAACAAGACGCGGAGTCGCAGCGAGCTGCTGGAGGCCCTGAGGAGGCAGCAGGAGGAGCTGCAGGCGGCACTGGCGGAGGAGGAGGAGGATGAGGAGGAAACTGCAGAGGAGGAAGACAAGCAGAGCCTGGTTGACCACGTGAGCACTAGGCTTTAGTCTGAAGGGCTCTGGTCACCTGAGGATGGGTTTGATCAGTTTTTCTTCTGCAGGATTCCCTGGAGGACGACCTCAGCACCTGTAACGAAAGCCTGGCCACAGAGCCGTCCTTCATCGACGAGAACCTCGTCTTCAACGAGAGCAACCGCGTTCCTTTCTTCAAGGTGAGCTCAGGGAAGCAACGGGTTGGTTCTGGTTCTGACCCAAATGGCTTCGCTGTAATCAGAGTTCTTGTCCTTTAACAGCAGAAGAAAGGAGGGAAGAAGGAGGCGAAGGCAGCCAACAGGTCAAAGGTGGCGGAGAACGAAGGCCAGGCCACGCCTCAGAGATCCAGACTGCCGCTGCGCTGCCAGAACTAGCTCACATTTAGTCGCCCCTTTGGTCTTTTAATATTTCATGTGTCGGATAAAGATGTCTGCTTGTTTTTATATCATTGTTGTAAATGTGGAATAAAAAATTAAATCCCAACCAACCGAGCGTAAAGTTGAAATAAATCCTCGGTATGAATCTGATGCAGCAATGCTCAGAAATGTGAGTCTGTTACCATGGTAACTGAGGCCAAGCCCTCCTCAGGTAGATTTTTGCATTCCTGGTTCATCTCCTTCCTTGTGCTCTTTCTTCCTTGAGTCCTTCCATACTTCACTTAATTCCACTGTTTTAGTATTTTCCTTTCTTGTCTTTTGTTCTGTTAACCTTGAGATTTTCTTTCTTCCTGCTTCTGGTATTTACATGTTCACAGACTGAGCACATTGTACCAACATTAATATCTGAAATAATTCAAGTGCTGAAGACAATAGATTTTCCCCAAAGTCTTGCTAATTAATAAACCCATATTTACACATCCATACTGACTAAAATAAGTGGATGATCTGTGGGCTCTGAGTTCTGAGGGGATCTAATTCATTGCAGGTCAGACAGGCTCATTTCCTCCTGCACATGTTTAGTGTTTATTATTCAGATGACTTTGGTTTCAGACATTCATTGTAGCCCAGAGTGTATTTGGGAGTTTTTTCTTTTTCAGGTGATGGTTGAGGAGCAGCTAGGATGTAATGCACACCCAGCTGGGTGTGCCTGATCCCACCTGCAGATGGATCACTGACTTCCTATCTGACAGGAGGCAGCATGTGAGGCTG
>JAUZNJ010104479.1:0-20791 GCA_034780135.1 Jordanella pulchra | reverse complement strand
CACAGCAATACACACACACACAGCAACATGTTAGCCTTAATCCAAAGATAAATACAATGTTCTAGCCTATCATGTGATATGCAACAGAGAGCAATAGAATTTACCAGTGGATAAGAAGCCTGCTGCAGATTTGACCTTTTGTGTAAGTCTAGGCGAGCACTGCTTAGGCGAATTCTGTTCAGCAGATCCCACTGCTAACACCCCTGTCACTCATCATCACTCATCATTGTTAGAGACAAAAGCAAAGTTTGGTTAAGCTACACACTGAAGAATTCTCCCACCCTGATCACCCCCACTGCCCACCAACACCTACCGTCATGCATTTCCGTACGGACAGTGCAGACACGCAAACACACAAAACAACACGTTCCATTTTTGCTGCATAAAAACAAACCGATAAGCAAGATAGACTCCATGGTTCAAAGAAGGGGGTGAAAACTTTGCGTCACCTTGCACTCAAACTTTTTCCCTGAAGTGCAGGCTTGGCCTTTAAATGGCCCTGGGGCTCATCAACTGTGTGTAATTAAAGCCCATTCATGACTCTATATGTGCCCTAACTATTCTCCATCATCCTCTGGCTGGCCCTTTCAATAGCCACCTGTGAACTCTGAAGGGAAGGGATACATTCACCCCCCGTAAAATTCATGACCACCAAATCATTCAGCAGAGTCCTACATTTCAACAATGGTCAACACCGCTTTAAATGACTCAGCATTGACTGTTGGGTGAATCCCTCTGAAATACTGCCTTATTTAGTGATGCCAGGTTTCAGTAGCTCCACTAATCAGATGAAACAAGTGTCTTTATATTGTCAGAGGAATGACAGAGGCATTTGGCCGGCCTCATCAAGAAAATGCAGGTATTTACAAAAACAGCCCAACTGTTTTGACCCCATAATCTTGTAGTTTTAAATATACCAACAGAAAAAAGCAAAATATTTCTCTGCACATGTTAAGTTTAAAAAACACTGATTTTAACACTTTGACCTTCTGGAAATGTTTTATCCAAGATCTGCACAAGGGGAAAGTGGAATAAAAGCAGAAAATATTATAACCAATAATAACGTTACTGGTAATAACTTAATTGGATTGAAATGATCTTTAAAGCACCTTTTTCCAATGCCATCTCAATAACAATAATAATACGTGTTTCTTTTTCAAAGACTTCCAGACCAGTAAAGTATTTAAAATCACTTCCATAATTTTTCATTTGGATGGATGCATAATTGAATCTAAGAAATAAAACATTTAGTTTTTTATTCCATACTCATGCAGGGTTGAAAATACATAAATCAAACATTATATAAGTGAAAGCACCCCTGTTTTTTTTTTTTATTGACCTTTGGTGGTTACCATTCATAGACACATAAATGGAGAACCAGCTTTCTCCTTTCTGTGACCCTTAAACCTTTGAAAAGCCCAGTCAATGACACACTGTCACGACTTTATTCAGGGACAATGTTCTGAGGGGAACACACAGAGATGAAGGGATAGAGCGATGCTGTTGTGTCTTTGAACCAGCAGCTGAGGTAAAACAGTTGAATCAATAAATATGAAAGGGAGGGGTGCATGGCAGGATGTCCTACACCAGATACTGTTGCATTATGTACAACAGTGTCTTATGTAGTGTATTATTGGTTTACTATGTATGGATGATCTAAGGATTCACATCCAGTTGGTATATTTTTCATTTTTTTGTGTGGTAAAGAGATTTATTTACATATATATATGCAAAGCTAGAAGATTGTGAGTCTTTATTACAATTGAGGTCATTATTTGTTGATCACACAGTGGTTTTCTCCCTAAAAAAAATACCCTAATCTCACAAGACATGGATCAATAGGTGTCAAAAAAGGAAACAAATGTCTGGAAAAAATCTATTTTATTTTGTCTTAAAGTCTAAAACAAAAAGAAATGGCAAAACCCAAAAGTTTAGTTTTTAAATGGAAATGGAAACCTTACTGATTATTAGATATTCGAAGGTAGAATTTAATGTGCCAAAAATCGTAGTTTTTTAATTTAATAACAGTAAAGAAAAGCCATAATATAACAGTGGGGGACACAAAAACATACACTCCTCATCCTGAAACCCCCTTAGGACTCTGAGCGGGGAAGAGTGTGGGAAAGTTATTTTTAGGAACCATGCAGAGAGCCTTCCTGATTTTGATGCTCCTGTTCGGGATCAACATTCCACCTTTGAACCGCTCCGACTATGGAGCTGTTTGTGCCTAGGATGGCAATTTTTACTTTTGCTGTGGAACAACAGCATTGTTATGCTGTTGAAATTCATTTAAGACAAAGCTGAGCATTTCAAATACAGAAAACACTTAAAACTAGAAACATTTTCTTTTGAACTCAAATGTTATTCTGGAATGGCTTAAAAAGGCTAAATTTATTTTAACACAAATACATCAGACATAGTAACATCTGCAATAACCTCAAACTACATAGGTACCAAAGGTATGCATCAATATCTAATAACTTTTAAACCCTCTGGACTTAACTGGTTAAGTATTTCCACATAATATCCTTTCTTCATGATGAAATCTATTTTGTGTAAACCAAACTTACAGAGAAGCACTAACCACAGCATGATACTGCTTCACCACTACATGACATTTAGGAGACACTCAGCATGCCCTTTTCTAACAAATGCAAACATTAAGGTTACCACCTTTCATAAATGAAAATAAGGGTCGGCCACGGCCCAAATCCCCCCACCTGTCATGAAGGTTCTAGTAGTATGTTCTTCTTTTTTGCCTTTTTCGTTTGTGAAGGGATGACCAAGAGAGATACTTATTTAAAAATAGCTTGATAAATTTTTGTAGTAATGATCAATTTGTTGTAGAATATTGCTGCATAAAAATTTGAATCCCTAACACGGGGAAAATATTGCTCTATTAGTTATTTCTTGTTATGGGTACATAGTGTCCCTTTCCTGAGCCTGAGCACTGCAAACACTCGCCGACAGCCCGACACATGTTAGAATTTTTCTCGTCCTCATCCCCGCTGATGCTGTGCAGCCAGGGATTTGCTTCATCCCACTCATGTCGGTATTTTTGCAAGCCTTTCCTTCTGAGGAAGCAGTGGAGTATCAGGTGTAATATGGGTGACAAGAGCCATGCAGATGTGCATAGTCCATCTCTACGCAACCATGACAACAGCAAACGGGAAGCTGAGGAGTTCCTAATTCGATCCTGCAGTTAGCTGACCTTAGATTTTCCTGGGTTTTATGTGTGTAACATATGAGTATAAGACATATAAAAACCTTGAACAAATAGTACTGAATCAATACGGGACGCCACATTTAAATGCTAACTAAAGGACAATTCCATATTTTATAGGATGGGTTGACACCCTTATAAAGATGGCCGTTTCAGTTTTAGGAGAACATTGCTGTAATCCCTTTTCATCCATTTTTCCGTGTTGTCCATGTCAGTGCTGAACTTATTCCCATGAATGACTCTTACCAGCCTATTGCCCTGGAGTTAATACAGAAATTTTGCACAGAAAGATCTTTGGCCCTTAGACCAAGACCATGTCTCTTTCCTGAATGGTAGTCTGGACAGTTCAGTGCTGTTCTTACTTGCAAATAATCCTTTAAAACTCACATTCGGGCATCTTAAAATTCTTCCCTAGGAGGAAGCAAAGTTGCAGTTTTCTAAAATTCTTAGATTTTAGAAACTTGCTCCACAAGGGAGCAATCCTTATACCTTGTAATCCTGACTGAAGAAAAGAAATGGACAGTTACTTTCCTGGGTCACAAAAATATATAGTTTTTTTTTTACACTGTGCATATAAATATCTGCTTTCAAATTTCTATTTCAACTTCTAAGCAACGTAAGTCCCCTTAAAGGTTTATAGCATCACCCACAGCTTTTAACACATGAACAACGATTACATAAACCTAAGGCCAAATTATGCAGAAGTTTCCTGAAATTTTAGTAAATATCACGAGAAATACATGAGAGGCACTGTTTATAAGTACCAGGGGACCTATGCTTCTCCAGTCACTATCAATATGCTAATAGAAGCCTTATCTGAGCAGAACAACACAAACCCTTTAGTGCCACAAGACCCTACAGATGTAAGATGGCTTGCATGTTATAGCCTCTTTTCTTTTCCCTAATGGGAGCTGAAGACAAGAGGGGCTACTTTAATCAGGTCTGAGTCCAATGTGACCAGTCTAGTCTGATGGGAGCTGAGTGGTGCATGGACTGCGTTAAGGGTTCACTGCTCACTGATAAAACAGTTTCACTTTCAGGGTGAGTTCAGGCAAACCACGCTCTTACACAGTCTGGCAGGAGAAGCAAATATGCCCTGTTTTGTTTAGCTTTAGGACTGTCTGCATAAAACAAATGTTTGGGCATTTTGTTGATATAGCATGGACGGCAGCGCTTTTGGTTGCCACAAATATGTTTTCCCCAAGTTTGACTTAACAACCTCAAACACAACTAATGCTGCTGCTTTTCCATCATGGTTATTAGTAAATAAAGTGAAATCGCATTTGCAAGATCATTACCTTTAACCAGTCAACAATGACTTCAAATAAGAGATCTGTGTCACTATAGAAAGATATAGTTAAATTTGTACGGCTAAAATTTTGTAAAATGTATTTCATTTTGCCACCAAACACCATCTGGTTTTAGAAGATTAAGAAGAAATAAAAAACAATGCTTTTCTGCATGGGATCTCGGTTACTTAAGAACCTTGCAAATACCTCAACGCACAAACATCCGCTAACTTGTTCAAAGGTCAGCACCTAGATTTAGCATGTCTCGTAAAAAATGCACACGCACCTTTGCAAAGTAAATAAAATCCATATTCAATAATTGATGCCCTTCTGACGTATACAGTGAATTGTTCAGCTGAAGAATATGATGGCGTGCCACGGACTGGCCTGAAGAAAGCTCTCGCTCTCTTTTGCCACACAAGCACAAATCAAATGCACACCTTATTCCAAACTGCAACAGAGGTTGATTTGCACCAAGGAAGGAAGAATAAATTATTCAAATGGACTATTATTCCAAAGGTTTTTTTTCTCAGCTGATTGTTATTTCCTTGGAAAAGTGCAAATCAATGTTAGACGTATCAGGAGGCAAAATCCCTTCCCTAGATCCAAGACAGCCAATGATGGCTTCTATTTTATGCCAGAAGAATAGCTGCCATTATTTCCTAATGAATTCAAGAAGTCAACAACCTCCTTCAAATGAGTTCTTTTTAGTATTGGCCTCTCCCTGAGCTTTCATGTCAAACATTATTGGACACAGGGGAGAAAAGATATACAAACCGGCATATAAAGCAAACAAACATTAAAACAAATGCAAAAAACAAGCCCTTAGGAGTCAGTCCCTGTCTGACTCGTTCTGCATTTTGCAGCTCCTCCTTCCTCCCCTTTTCATTTCTGTCTCAATAAGACGGTTTGGTGCCTCTGAGGAGAAGCCCTCATTTTAATTAGACCTGACCTGAGAATCACTTAACTGCTCCTCTCCGCTTATGACTCCCCCTCCTTTTTCTCCTAGCCTCGCGCTCTGTTCCTCACATAGGTCCATTAACACCCTTCCCTTGGCACCCACAGGCTTCAACAGGGGGCAGACATAGGCGTTGTCTTAAAGACGTTTTGAGGACATGCCAAGAAACATTAAACTACTCCATACACCTCCCTTGGACTCTTTTAGTTAGGTTCTCTTCTTCCCAGTCTCTATAAGCATTTCTGTTTTACTTTTATGCAACCTTGTACAATATAACTCAGTTATTAGTCACATAGGAGTGAAATCGATGACTAAAGGCGGTAGATGGAATTAAAAACTCGCAGTTTAATCTAAAACACAAACAGGTGTTCAATTATAAGTGCATCTTATACAATACAAAACTTTCACACACATTAGAATAAGTGTTTTAGCACTGTTGTTGGTGATTGTAGCATCATTTATGTATTTGCAGTAAGTATTGTGTTTGGCGCATATATCCACTTTGCTACTTTCAATTGTTTTTCATTGAAGCTTTTCTGAATTAGCAGTTTTATTTCTGTTTACAGCACTTTTCCTTTGCCTGCGTTTCATCGTTTGTGTGTCGGTCTAATTTTTGAGTGTGCATGTGCTTTTAAATTGGCTGTAAAACATTTATTTAGACGGTGTCTGCATCCCTTGGCCACTGCAAGAATGAAAGAGTGATACACTTTACTCTTAATAAAAGGCTGCTTTATAACAAAGTACAGTTGGCAAACCAAGAGCAGTGAGCCTGACAAACATCTGAGCACAGATTGACTTATTGTACCAATAACCATCTTTATATTTTACACCTGCAATGTTCTATTGAGGGTCGAATGACAAAAATGGGTAAATATTCAACTTACTTGGTTTTTATATAATTTGTACAATCCAAATGTTATTTTATTATGCAGCGTTAGCAACACTTTTTTTTGGTTAATCAAAATAGCATTTAGATTTAGATGTGATATGTTATAAAAAGAAAAAGTGATCCATGATAAAGAAAAATACATTTTATTTAAAGTTAACTTATTGTACCAAACATAATATATACCATTTTGTCATTCAGTTGGTTTTATAGCAACAATAAGAATAAAATAAAAAAAAAATCCTCTGATTATTAACCAGGGTTTTTTAATTGGTCTATAGATGCCAATTATGTCTTTCTTGCAGGTGAAAGTCAGGTTTACCAGACTTTAAGCCACTGACAGGTTTGTAACAGCTGTGGATCGGTCTCTTTGGCACTTCTTAGTAAAAACACTAACTTTAGGAAATGGTAAGAAGAAACATCTAAATGGTCTTGATACAATAATTACAAAACTTACTCATTAGTAACCAGCCTATGTGCAGCCTACGCAGCAGGCCTTACTGACATTCCCTGCAAGTGCAGCTAAAGACACCTCCAAACAGAATCTCTATTAAAAGACTAATTTGACACAAATCCCTTTCTTACACTGTAGTTGATCTTTTGACCTGCTTCTGGCACCCCTGTACCCCAAAGGCACCTTGCCTGTCAGTTTAAAGGGTCAAGCAAAGGTAAGGACAATGTAATTGCGTACCATCTGCATTCTTTGGAGCTTCGTCCTCAAAGCAGCTTGGTTTGTGAAACCTGTGACAAGAGCTTGAGTGGTGCAAGATAAGTGACTGGGACAATTCTCACGCACATGGTGAATAACAGAAAGTTGCTTCAAATAGGATAATAAGATCGATGTGCGGGACTAAAAAAAATGTTTGCAAATGTTCATGAATATGTGTTAATCCTGTCCAAACAACTAACACTCCCCTACCTGCACAGACAGGGCCATGGGTTAATTCTGGCCTCAGGCGCCATAGCTAATAACTGCTCATCAACCGCAGCTTGAACTCTCACCAAGTCAAGTGTTGCTGAAGCAACCTCAACACTAAGAAAGAAGAGCATCGGTTGATCTGAGAGTGGGATTAAAACAACTCTTAATAACTTAAAAAAAAGTCAATACATTAAGATTCATGAATCTCTTTTTAAAAACAAATAGCACTTGTTTCCTCACTAACAAACACTGAAGTACCTGTAGGATGAGTTTGGCAGCAGTTAAGATATTAGTTACGAGCACAAATCCACACGTAGCTGGGATGGCATGCAGCTGCTTGAGCCAGCTAGTGAGAAGCTGTTGCTGTCAATCAGCTGTCACTTAGCACCACCACCCACACATTATTTCTAATGGAAGCTTATTGATTCGCTGATTTTAGAACAAGACAAAATCTGCAGAAGGTTGAAACAAAGGCCAAAGTCTCGGCAGGATGGGTTGCCCAGTAGGGGGAGTATTGTCTTTTGTGGCTTCAGGGAATGGGAGTCTTGTAAGTTGAGTAAATGAGATGATGACCATCGCTGTGACTTGTCAAACACATTTAGCCGTCATCTCATGTGTCAATCAGCTATCCACAGAGTCAGAGGACCAGCAGCACAGCTGATAACCTTACGGCAGTCCAACTTATGCCCCGACAGTCAGACATGTTCCTGTAACAAGAAACCTGAAGCAAACTTATTTGCATAGCTTTCTGACATTTACATCTCAGCTGATGCACAAACCAATAACAGACGATTACAAAACATACACAGGAACATGGCTGTATTACAATGACTAACTGGTTCATGCGTGACTATGGATACACGGTTCTACGGGAAATTCCCAGACAAGTAAGAATGTGTCATGGCCAGGGATTATGATTGACATTTTAGATTAAGTGCACTCTTGGCTCGACAATGGCAACTATTTTTGGATTGTTAAATGTCTTCTGTCAGTAGAACATTTTTTTCCTGTGAAAGAAAAGCAAGAACAGAAGTCTTCTTAATCCAATAAACAGATTATTATATAAGTGGACAAAGCTTTGTGTTAGTAATGGTTTTAATGCTAAAATGTGTGACATCGTATCCAGGCGGCAAAAGGCCAGCCTTTAATGAATGCTTAAGCAGCGGATTATTTAACAGGGGAGTTGAATGTTGTTAAAATGAATCTCCTCAGCGAGCAACAAACCAAGTTTTAAGACTTGAAGCTTTACGTAGAACTCAGCTTTACATGAGAGAAAAATACCAATATCTACAGCAACAAACATAAAACTATCAAGTCAAATAGTGGTCTGAGCTTAAACATTGGAAAAAATCTCAAAAGGTCAACTCAAAAGTCTCCAAATAATTCAAAAATTACATAAAGCCTAAATTGAAAATCAGAGGTGGGCTAAAAGTATTTATCTAATTATTTTATTTCATCGTTTAAAAGACTTGGCATTCCCCTCATTTATTACCATGGGGGCTTTAGAATTTAACTGTGATTGGTCGACTGGTTGATTGATAGATTAACCAGAGTGTGAGCAGGATCTTCACTTTAAACTCACTAAATTGGATGACTGAATGCTGTAAAATCAATTCAGGGAAAAAAATAGAACAAAAAACGAAACGTAAAAACTAAGTACTAGAAAGTCAACCTGAAATCCTTTTCTGTTGTCTGTTAATGGTACCCTGATGGTAAGCTACCGAGGATTTTACCCATTCAACTATTTTTCCTTAACTCTTAACGAACTAGCTTTATCTATCACCTAAAATCTTCTTAACCTTCTCATGAGTTTTGAGTTGTTTGGTTCTTGTTAGCATTGAGGACTGTATGGAGAAACAAGTGCTGGAGACAATGTCTCAGGAAACCAATTACTGGCATGTATTCTGAGTATTCCTAGTAAATGAGTTGTTTATCAAAAGCATATCAGCAGTGATTTTCAAGAAAATGCAGCTTCCTGACAGGTTTTGTAACAGCTGTGTTCCAGTTCTAAAACAAAACAACTTAAAGAAAACACCTTTAAATTTCTATATTACTGTCTAATCCAAAGAATAAAAAGTTTCTAAAATAAGCAACAATTAGTGAATAGAAGACATCTTAAGAGATTAGCTGTTTTCTAAATATAAATAAACAAATAAAATCATTGACATTAACAGACCTTCTAATCTGGGCTGTATGAGCCTATTAGGAAATTCAATGAAAGGAGGAGAGGGGGTTAATGATGACAGAAGAAAGGATTAGAAGGATCATCAAAGGTGGCAAAAAAAATAAAACAAATGAAAAGGCCGTGAGTTTGGGGGGGTAGGGTTGGCATTCCGCTCCTCCCCTTCAAATCCTGGCTGGGACAATAGGAATCACTAAAGAGCCAAGGAGCAGAGGGTATGATAAGGTAATGATAATGTAATGAGGACCAATCATGAGCCAGAGCTAAGTGCAGGGCCTCCTAATTTGTCTCCAGAGTAGTAGTTCAGTGTCAGATGTGTATCTTTTGGAGAGAGGGATGACACATTCAAAATGAATGGGTGTTCTGGCACTAGAAGAAAGTCAATGAGGGTGGGAAATCTGAATGGATGGAGAAAAAGGGAAGTCTCTAAAACATATTCAAAGTGCATGCATTTTAATAGCTTGTTTAATCTACATTTGAATTTTGCAAAATAACTTACAAAGGAAAAAAAAAACACTGAACTTAATAAAAGGGAAAAATATTACCTATTTAATCTGCAGAAAACAATCCTGTATATGTTGCATGGTGAAGCCATCTTGGCAAATCCCACAATAACAAACCCATTGGAAAATGTTTTCAGGTACAGTTTAGGGTGAAGCTAACTAAACCCTATGTTGAATTGTTTATTTCTTTTACATTTTTTGTTGTGCTTTTTTTTACAGGAATTATATGCAATAAAATGCAAGACAAACAGTTCGACTGCAATATCTATGGAAATGGATATTTTTTTCTCACTCTGTTGCCTCTTGCCTTCACACTGTAACGACTGCACCAGTAAGAGTGCATAATCAATAGTTTCACCTCTCTATCTGTCACCCAATAGCAAAGGAGAGTAAAAACAGCTTGGTGGAGCTTTGCTCATTGGTGAAACATCACTTTATTGCTGTCGTTCTAATCCAACATAGACAAACGTTACAATGACAAATTTGTCATTGTACAAAAACATATAAAAATATATATTTGCACATAGAGTGCATTGTTAAATAATTATACATTTTGATTATTATCATCTTTTTCACATTACAAACAGAATCCTCTGTGGATTTTATTGGACTTTTGCCTTTGTGAGAACAAAAAGTTTAACAAAGTCCACAATAGTCAATGGAAGAAAAATGATAGTTTTCATTTTATTATGAATATATGGGAACTGTCAGATAAAGAGAGCAATATTTATAATGATATTTGTTAATATTATCCTGTGTTACTCAGTAGCTTCAGGTTTTTACCCAATTAAACTGACATACCTGTGTATATCTTGATCTCAGGACAAATTAAGCTGTTATATGAGGTGTGCTAGAAAATAAACAGCATCATAAAGACTAGGGAATAAAGTTGGCCAGCGATTAAGCAGCATAAAGCAGTGAGAATATCCTGTGCTACAAATATGGTTTGGGATGCTGTTCAATAATCATTTGAAAGTAGAAAAGAACAGCTAAACTTCACACATACGTCTACCTAAGCTGACTGATCAGGATGTCAATGTGGCTCTAGAGGAGCAGCAGAGATCCATAGCTCAGGTTTGCTAACCTGTTGACAGGACAACTTTTTCATCGGACCGTCTCAATTCTGGTCTTAATAGAAAAAGAAAGTCATTTTTGAGATACAAAAAGACCCAATTAAACAAGAACTGTGAAAGACAATGTTCTGGAGTCATGAGATCAAAATGAGATTATTGGATTCATACAAATGCTAAATGTAGCAAAAAAAACAACAACACTGTGCATCTTCTTTAAGGTGTAGGCAGAAAAAGGTTTCCATCATTAGGAACCACAGAGACACTAAATACTTGAAACACTTTCAGGCAGAGCAACAATCTTAACACAAAGCCAGAGTCACAATAATATTATTTAGTTTCATGCCTTTAAATCTTATAATGGCATCAAAATCTTGACCTAAATTAAGTTGATTTCAGCCAAAAGTGACTGAAGAGGCTAATTGAATGTTTATGCTACACGTTTCAAATTGTTTGTTGTTAAAAAATAAAGAAGAAAGATATCCAAGTTTCTTCCTTCCACTAAACATCACATAAAACAGACAGATGTAAATAAAATAAAGGAAAGGGTGAAGGTAGAGCCAAAGAGTAAAGCTGACAACAAACCTCAATACTAAACTGTTTCCTCTTGAGCTTAAAGGCCAGGTCCTTGTGGTCGGGGAATTGACTTGCCAGACAGTTCAGGTGAGGTACCTGCCGTACGTACAGCAACCCTATGGAGCACAGGGAGACCAGATCAAAAGAAGCAATAATAATCTAAAAAATAAAGAAAATACCCTCCACAACAAACTCATATGATTTTAAAATAAATCATTTTACATGGCCTACTGAGTTTGAATGTTAAAATACAACCTAAGAATGCCCTGTATTATTTTTCAATAATTTATTATTTATTACAGTTGAGGTTTTATATATTTTTATAAATTTGAAGAATTAACCTCCTAATAAAAACTGAAATAATTGAAATACTATATGTATTTTCATGTCTATATTTTCCTTTCTACAAATGTTTCCGTTTTCCCTTCAAAGGTATTTATTATTTTATCTGTTTCTATCCATGTTTTTTTTTATTTACTTCTTTATCTCATATATTGCATTCTAAGGTGGTCACCTACACATAATTTTACTATGATTTCAAAATAACAATGAAGATTCTTCATTCTCCTCTTGTGTCCTGATTATTAAAGAATTGCTTTTTCTCCCCAAACTTTTAGTGTAATAATAACATAAATGCAGACTATGATTTATTGCTACAACAGGAGCAGATGTGGAATTTTCTAAACTCTTGAATCCTCTTTTCATTTCATTCCAGCACAGTGACATTTCCAGAAAACTGTACACACACTGTAAAAGTGAGGTGGTAAAAACAAGGATGACACAGAAAAGGAAAAGATTGAGGGAGTAATGGAGAAAGGAAAGCAGATAGAGAAAGTGGGGGATGGTAGGTTCTCTCCTCTGTGCACTTGGGTGATTTCCCTCTGCCTTATTTGCAGTGACAGGCTTCCCAGCATGCTTTGAGCAGCCCTGAACTGCTGCCGCAAACACACATACATGGCTACACGCACTCTCCTACTCGCACCAGATGCGTTGGCATACATCAACACGCATTAAAACAATCATACACATAAATGTATTTCAGAAGCCTGTACCAGAACTAGTTAATCAGGACAAGTATGGGTTGTTAATCTGACTAAGCATCGTTTCAGAAATTCAAAGGACACTTTTAAAGTTCACTAGGAGTTAAAACAGTGATGCACCATAAAACTCGTAGGTTATAAGAGGTTTGTAAAACGAGTTTGCCAATGCAGGATGCATAAATAATTCTATATAGGATTTAAGCAAATGATTTGGAGGAAAAAAATAAAATAAAACTGAATGGATACATGTTCCACAACTTGAGGAGTTGAAGGATGGCTGGAGGAGTGAGTGGGAGAGTTGGAGAGAAACTGCTAAAAATACCACCCTCACTTATACTGACCTTTATGTGTGGAGAGTGATAGAAAAGAAAAAAGTGAGGAGGAGAAGAAGAAGAGAAATGATAAAACTGTGCAGAAAAAAAAGTGATGCTGAGGACCGGGAGAGAAACAAACTCTGCCCTCCCCTCCCCTCCCCTCGCCTTGGATTCTTTCTCTCCACACGTCTCCTTACCAGTGTCCTGTCTCTCCACTGAAAGCTTTGCCCTCCATTTATTAGCAGAGCATGCTGGCCATGGAGACATTGAGCGAGAGATGGAGGGATGTAGGCAGAGAGGAAGAGAGAGTGATGGTGAGAATATCGATTCCCCAGTGTTGGTCTGCTCTGCTCCAGAGCCTCAGGGGTATGGGACTAGGGATGGAGAGTGGGTGAGAGGGAGAGAGCCTCTGCTGGAGGTGGAGGGGGTGGAGAGGCAGGGATGGAGGGAGGTGAGGGTGCGAGCGAGAGAGGGGGTACGGCGTGGCAGCTGAATCCCCCCCGGCCTGTCTACTGAGGAGCACGTCTGATTGAGCAGCAGCACGCTAACACGCAATGACAGCCTGGCCTGCAAGGGGGCTGCCCTGCCTCCATCCACAGCCCAGCTCTGGTTTTAATGCACTGCCTCCATGTATGTGTGTGTATCTGATGGAAAAGACACTGAAAGATAAGCGAGTGTGTGTGTGTGTGTGTGTTTGTACCATGGTAGTCTTTGTAGAGAGGGTTGGTCTCTCTCTCAGAGCCTTTGAATGATTCCAGGGCGATGGCATTGTCACACAGCCGGGTTATGCTGCCCATTAGAGCTCTATCCTGCAGGAACGGAGAGGAGAGGGATGGAGAGTGAAGACCGACACAGGCAGGTAATTAAAAGCTTCCTGACGGGCCCCCAGTGTTGCAATTAAATTAGGTCATCATTTCCTGCCTGTGACCAGGTCCTCTATGACCATGACTTATGGGAGTGTGATGAGGTGGAGAGGGTGAAGTGCTGATGGGAGTCGCACAGGTGATGTAAGGGCACGCACTTCACATCAGTCACCTACACTCATATACAAAATGGAAGGCATTTCAAACTGTTTGTCATTATTTCACCTCATAAAATATGTTTGAGAAGCAGGTTAACAGCTGGTGCATAAAGCAAAAGCTGTGAAAAGCAGGATGGGATAGAAACAAAAAAGTATCTATGCAGGTTGATGATGATAGCTCCCCCTACTGGTTAGGACGATGAAATATTAGAGGTGAAGACAGGATGGCAAAGGAAAAAATATCAATAAGGTTAGATGTAGAAAGGAACGTGAAGGGGAGGAAGAAAAAGAGGGGCAGTGTGATACAGGGAGAGAGGGAGTCCTGCATTATTAATTCCTTTCCCTCCTGAATCATTCACATCCTTCTCTCTGTGTTGGCTGCCACAGCCTAATGCAGTTTTCATGCCTCCATGTCTTTTTTTCCTGCTCTTTCTTCCTCCTTTTCGTTTTTGTCCTACTTTTAAAGTATGCATATCCAGCAGTCGGTACCAAGGCCACAGAAATAAAACTACCTCATGTGGCTTTGTGTGCAACTGTGGTGTGGATGAAGCCAGTTTCTCTAAAAATCAGCCTCCAACAAAACTATTATCTATACTTCCACCTAAACAGCAATGATTATTTAAGGACATAAGAGCAACTTAACCTGACTTAAACTTTTTTTAGAAGCAGCTCAATGAGGTCAATAACATAAAAGGGTAGGAATTTGCATTTTATCTTTATACAGATGACCAGGTGATCGTCTATATAAACTGTAGAACAGCTTTTAACTCTGATTTTTATAAAATTAATGTCTCAATGCTGATTTTTAAGGCTTTCAGAATAAACACAGATAAACTAAAGTTTTTTCTTTTTTAATCCAAAACATGTCACACCAGTTAGGCACAAGTGAAAGATGTTGATTGAGCGCAACATATAACCAGCATTAAGTGATATATTTAAAAGAAAACAATGAAAAACGAAACAGGGAAGAAATACACACTTTTAAAGAGAAAATATGAACAGCGACTAAATACATTGAACATAATATTTCAAGATGTTTCAACACTTTTAATATAATTCAATTGTTACAAGTCATTCCCATTTGTGGGATAATTTGGACAATTGGCCTTAGACTGAAGCTCTGATAAAGGATGTCATCATCTTATGCAGGAAAGACCCTAAAAAGTCAGATTTATGTTAATAACCAAAAAACTACATATATATTATAGATAATACTCATGAAAAACTCTGGTCTACTAGATATTTAATGAGATAAATCTTAAACTATGTACTGACCCAAAGTGATGCACATCCTTTCTTAGTTTCAAAAAAGCTGTGCAAAGTATTATATTTCAAAATGATAATTGTAAATGATGTGATTATGATTGTTTATCTACACATAATGTGTCTTTGTTTTTTTATGTCTTAATAAACTTCAACTAAACAATTTAGAAAACATAAGGCACTAAGAGGCAGATAGGAACATGTTTAGTTTTCTAAGATACCCAAATACCCCAAATAACCTTGAGATTAGGAGAAACACAGTTTTCTCTTCAAATGTAACATACATTTAAAACTTTATTCAAATGTAGGAGTGATAATTTTAACTCAAAGGGGAATTACTTGCTGAGATCTTAAATTACGTATTTCAAATAATCACAGAAAATTCAGTGTTATTAACAAACACATAACACAAAAAGAGTTTTAAGACACAAAAAGGTGAGAACAGAGACATGCAGAGAAAAGTTGTTTTCCTAAATGTCAAAACAGTAGCAAAGAAGGAAACATTTGTTGATTACCTTTGCAGTGAATATCTGATGATTGAACAGAACATCATCAGGAAAAATCTTAATACAACTGAATTGAATTGAATTGAAAAATCTTTATTGTCATTTTGCATGCAAAAGGTGTATACAGAACGAAATTTCGTTGCATGCGGGTCAGGACAGTGTTTTGAGCTTTCAATGTTTCAACTGAGGATTAAGATTTTGAATCTATTAAACTTTAGACTTTTCGATAAAAAGACAGACAAACTTTAAGAGGGTCTGTTATCATAGGATTATAAACAAATCCATTTCATCTCGATTTGGTAAAAGTTCAATCAATTCTGTTTTAAATTTTCAGAAGATAATTTTTTGAGGATTAATAAATAAAAAAAATCCCCTATGTACTTATTTGTTATTTAGACAATATGTATTTAAGAGGGTTTGAACGTACACCTCTTATTTATTTAGTTGTGACATACATGAAGCATTTTGGGAGACCTTCATTTTGCACGTGTGTGAGCCGGGTGTGGTTGCTGAACATTGTATGATGGAAAGAGTCTAATTAATGTTTAAGATGGACTGTGGCATTGGGCTGCTGTGAGGAGGCTTTCAGTGAGTTGCTCAGCTTCCTCAGCTGTTCAATAATGGATTAAGTATTGTAGACTAGTAGCAGAGGGCTACTAGTCTGAGACCACGATGTTTGAGTCAGTAAAACCCCTGCTGCTGCTCTAGACAGTCTACGGGCTAAGCTCTCTTACCTGAACGAAACAATAAAAATATTGTCCATCAACTTTCACTAAAGTGATCGTCTTGATGAGAGCAGCCTGCACACGTTGAAGGAAACAGCACAAAGTAAGAATGGAAATGCTACGTTAATCACATGGTCACAACATAACAGCCGCTAATTACCTCCATGTTGGCTTCTTCACCAAACACCTGATTCGGTCCAAATCCCCCCCTCGTCTTTTTCAACTCATTCACTTGGCTCCGCAGGGTGGAGGAGGGGGAGGGGACAGATTAAGGGTTGGGGAGCCTGGCCAGAGTGGGACAGGAGGACCGCTCCCACCACAGCTGACATCTGCTAGTTAGCCACTCTACCTTTTTTTTGCCCAGGCCAAGACGCCGCGCACAGTGCGCACAGTGCGCACAGGCCTGGAGCCAGAGTGTGTTGTGACAACACAGCTGTTCTTTGAGCTAGGCGCTGACCTATATCTTTAAATAAAGAGATCACAAACAACACAGAGTCTGGGCTGTTAAGAATGAGCGCTTTAAGAGGCCTTCAGGAGCGCTCAGGTTGGTTTGATAAAGAGATGGCTTCTTTGGAGGCAAGAGTGCTTCTATGCTCGATAGTCTGGGGAAGGGTGGTGGTTTGCCATATGCCTCAGCAGATGACTCCACCTTCACACTGAGAGGCCAGACTGGACACAGACTCATAGACCACTACCAAACCCCCGCCCCACCCAATATCATAACCAAAGACTCACACACACACACCTTTAAGGACGATTATATTGAAGACCATGAACCAGTTTGCACACTTCAAGTTAAATCTGTTTACATAAACAAATTGAGAAAAGATTCGATTTTTGCAATATTTTTAATAAGATTATATTCAAATAAAGCCCTTCAGACATTTGTGGTGAAGTGATGCTACAATACAAATAAAGCAAATTTAAAACAAAAAAATATTAGGCAGGAGAGCAACGAATAAAATGAGAACTGCAGCAGATTAAAGGGAGAAGAACACGCACAGAGGCTGTGGACTGGAGCAGTTCTTGCATTAAACACAGACATTAAGGAACCTGTCCATTCTTCATCTGGTGCACGATACACAATATGGACTAGAATGGAGCAGAGTTTCTTAACTGCATTTCGGAGACAATTAAGTGGTTTTCAGAGATGAAAAATCCAGAAAGTGGTTAAAACAATCAACAATCACTGTAAACTCATTCAGTCCAGGTTTGACTGGAGATTCACATGTTTTCTGCTGGTCTCAATGTAAAGTTACCAAAAGTAGGGATTCACATTTTACACTTCTGATCGGATTCTGATGGATATCTGCAGATTCCGACACTTTTCCTTTACCAGATCTGCCTAAATAATATCATCATTAATGATGAATCGTTTTAAAACTGTAATAAACACCTCTTAATATGATACGTATGCATACACATGTTTATGAAAAAAACACAACATGAGATTAGCATGTCAGAAAAGGAAGACTAAATCAACAAGTTAACAAAAGTTAACAAAACAAATTCTATCCTGGAAAAAAAAACACGCAGCTGTAAGTGATTGTATTTGTTACATCACAGATGACAACAACGTGTGAACTTTTCTGCTGTTAAGAGATTTAAAAACAAACTTAAATATACAATAGAAGTTGACTGAATACATCTGTCCCTATTGATTAGACTAGTTTTTACCAAAAATTGATCTAAAATTTTCTTTATTTTTGAGGTCAATACAGATATTAATACTGGATTGATGCATCTCTAACCAAAAATCTGTGAAAAGGCCCTTTTGTGACTCAACTTTTAGATATGCCCGACTTTATCACACCTGGATTAAATATTTGTGTCATTGGGACTCTGTTACTCTGGAAAGAAGGGGAGAAAGGCAATCCAACTATTGCATTCAGGCAAGTTAGATCACTGACAATTTCAAAAAAATTGTCGGACACACTTCTATAACGGACTGGAATATAAGACTATTTATGAAAAAAATAAACAGGTTTGGAGCCCAGCTGCCTAGTGATTTTGTTTTTTTCATTATTCTACCCTCCAATAAATAAATAATTTTATAAATAAAATCTACCAAAAGAGGGGGGTTGCTTGTTAGAAAAAGAAAAACAACTCCCCTTGTTTAAGTCAATACAAAAGAAGGAGGCATTGGCAAACTTTTACCAAGAAATAGGTTTAACATTAATCTGCATCGATCTGGGGGAAATCGCAAATGGTCAAAGTTCAGGATCAGATCAGGTCAAATATTGCATTACCTGGATGAGATGAGAGGGTAAAGTTACCACGGCAACCGACAGCGAAGACCTCAGCAACGCACGCAGTCCGTACAGGAAGGTGGTCAGGGCATGGCTGTGTCTAGGTTTGTCATGGCAACACAGGTCGTCCCCCCACAGAGCTGAGCCCAGAGAGTGAAGCCCAACACGCAGGATGTTGCGTGACTTTGACTGTAAGAATGTAAAAAAGGGTTAGGGTTGGAAGGGGGGGGGGTGTAAACATTTTATATTAAAATAATAAAACGTACCAAATGTGCCTAAAGAACGTGGAAGCGACAGAAACTAAAGGGACTGTAAGAATCTCTGTTTGATCTGAAAGACTTGGGTGCTGCTATCTTGGGCCATTTTTCCAAACCCCGGGTGAGAGCAACAGACAGGCTGCTCGGTGGCACAGACGATTGGAACACGGAGCCCAAACGTGACTGGACACAACCGCCCAATCACAGAAGCCATCTGACACATGCACAATGGACCTGTCAGACAGGCTTCCAATATGGCCGCCACCCAGAAAACCCCTAGCACATTCTTGGCACAGTGGTGATGCTCTGCAGCCAAGGGGGGCCTGGGTAAGGGTGGAGTGCCTTGCCTTAAACCCCCCCCCACACACACACACACACACACACTCATTCCACCCCACCACATGGGATCAACTGAAACCAACTTTGTTTAAAAAAACAAAAAAAAAAGTGGGGCAAACAGTGGTAGGATATATATCACTGCACCTCAGAAAGTGGAAGCCTGTCCAATCTGTGAGAGTTTTAGTTTTCGCCTTTCATTCGGTCCGTCATATAAGACGGCTCCTGATTACTGAAAATTAAAGTCAAGAGCAATAAACAAAAACATTTTTTATAAAAAAAACAACTTTTATTTAACTTTTTCTTTAATTTAAACCACCTCCTCAATTAAAGCAACTCCTGCAAAATCACCTCAGCTCAAATATCCTTTGCTTCAAGACCTAAACTCTATTTAGGATCTGGATCTGTATTGAAGCAATCTCAGAAAAATAAACACCATTGTTAAACAAGGTTTTCAAAGCTACCTCATAGTTTCCAATAAGACTCTCACACTGGACTTTAAATGTATTTATTTTTGTTACCAACAATATGCCATCCGTCTATATCTGAGCCTGCTAAGATATAAACGTTCTGCACGTGTGCAGCAGTCACAATAAGACATGCCCCTTCTTTTGCTTAGGAGTGTTTTCCTACACAGGTTTTGAGCAGCAGGATTAGAAATCTATTTCTGTGACTGATGCCCCACAGGAGGTCACTGCGGTAATTCAACGGTTGCTGTGGCAACATCAGGATGCGACAACAAACTTAACTCCTATAGTTTAGCCTATAGAGAAATCAGGGAACGGTGCCAGTAGGATCCAGCCAGAGACCAGAGGCCAGACATATAGAACATAACAAGTCTGGGATCCCAAAACAATCAGAAAGGAATCTGCAAAGATTTAAAGAAACCTCTGTTTAACTTTTCAGAAAAAAAATTACTTTCCAATTATTATTCATTCAGTCAATGTTTATTTCAAATGCTTCCTTAATTTATACTTTAAACCACAACTAGGAAACATAAATCATCCCATCCACCCTGTTACCATGCTGTGCATGTTTCGTGCCAGCGCCCATGTCGCTCTGTGTCGGTTTGCATTCCTGGACTGTGCCAACAGTGTGTCAGGTGGTCCTGCTGCTTTAATGATGTCAGCAGTTAATCTGGTGCTTGAATGACAGCTCTTGGGGGAGGAAATCCCATGTGTGAGTGACAGGAGGAGAGGTGGCTCCAGGTGACGAGCACAGGGTTCACAGGAAGCAGGTGAACAATGTATAGATGCTGTGTATGCAGAGTCCCACAAAAGGAAAAATAAAAACAAAAGTCTGTTCATCTTCTTAAAGAAGAAGCTGTTTTAAACATGTATGTTTAAAAACATACAGATATGTTCAAGTATGTGTGGGGTTGTGCAGAAATAAATGCTTGGATGTTAAAAAGAAAAAGTATTATGAAGATTAAAGACAAAAAACATTTATTCTTATTCAATCAGATGGGGGGGGG
>JAUZNJ010104468.1:0-20793 GCA_034780135.1 Jordanella pulchra | reverse complement strand
TGCAGGCGCCAAGTCCTGTTGGAACCTGAAATCTCCATCTCCATAGAGCAGGTCAGCAGCAGGAAGCATGAAGTGCTGAAGTGAAAATTTGTTTTTCAGTATAGGTGATTTCCACACCATAAGACAAACAACGGTGTGTTATTAATTTGTGGTTAAGTCTTCAGCCCTAAAATTCTCACAGGTTTGCATTTATTTCTTTAGCATAATTTATTTTATTCAAAAATACCTTATGATCCAAAAAGGGAAATTAAATGTAGCAGCCAATATTTTTTAAGAGGTGTTAAAGTTAACAGCTGTAGGCAGAAAGGATCTTCTGTAGCAGTGTGTCTTGTAATGATTTGAAGAAGCCTCATACTGAAGACACTCTTTTGTTGTTAAACAGTTTTGTTATTGTAAAGTTTCTACTATCATCTCCCTTGATTTGTTAACAACCAGGATCAGATGATTGTTTTCACCTCATGCCATGAAGCAGTTCACCACCTCCCCGTACTCAGCTTCTTGGTCATTGCAGATGCAACCAACAACAGCCGTCATCAGAGTATTTCTGCAGATGACAGGACTCTGTCTTTTACTGTAAGTCAGAGGTGTGAAAAGTAAAAAGCAACTAGGGAGAGTACTGTCCCCCGTGGTGCTCCTGTGCAGATGACTACCTGGTTAGATAGTTGATCCTTCAGTCTAACAAACTTTCATTGTCGTTGATAGTCATTAAACCAGGCAATTGTTGAGGCCTCAACAATTAGTCTGAATAGTGTTACATGCACTTGGAAAAAAAATATCATTTAATGCTCTAACAGTGATGCTGTGCTTTGTCTAAATAATAGTGGGTTTGTTGAAGCAGGAGTAGGATGGCATCTTCTTCTTAAAATCCACGGCGATAAGAAAACAGCTGAGGTCTTCATAGTTGGTTGTTTGTTTGGTCAAGCGAACCTACAGAAGTCTCTCTACGACCTTCATGATGTTGGTTGTCAGGGCAACAGGTCTATAGTCATTGAGGACTGTTGGCTGAGTTTTCTTTGTTGCTGGAATAATGCAGGAGGTCTTCCACACACTGGAACCGTCTCTTGGGTAATACTAAGGTTAATTTATTACACCTGATTGAACTTCCATAGATGTTTCTATTGCAAAATTAATCTTTATATAGTAAATTTAAAATGGGGTCACATTTATTACACCTGCTAAGGTTATATAGCTCTAGTACAATGTTTTTCCTTTAGATTGCTTTGTTTTGGTTTTTAGGGAAAAATGCTAAATCATTAAAAAGAGTCTGTCTGGTGTTTCAGTAAACATTTAAGCATGTGTCACTCTGTCGGATGTGACACATATCAAAGTTAGTGGCACAGTTGTTAAAAAGGTCTGGATGAGCTGTGCAACAGATGGTACTGACTTTCAACCTCGGTGGAAAGAAAAGTAATTTTTACTCAGACAGACTGGAAAACAAGTGGAATAAAGTTAGCCTATTACTCATTGTGCCATTTAAGAAATACAAAATACAAGCTTCTGAAATCCTAACTGTCCAGAAACAGCAAAAGTTAAACAGTCCACGTTAGACTGTGAGAAGAAATTACATATATATTTGCTTTTGGCTTTCTAGATACCAAAATAAGTGGTTTTAAATGTACATTCTTCAATTGATAATGTGCAATACTTTGGCACTAAACATATCAAAACTATACAATGCAGGACATATTTCCATTTCACGGTTTTCAAGAATAGGTCTGAAAATACTAAGTTTCAACCAAATTATTCATTTAAAGAAAATGCATATTAACAGGTATGTATGTATGAATTGAAAAATATATTTTCTTAAAGGTAACAAATATATTGTTCTTACAGGAATTTGGATGGTATTTTATTTTAAATGATATATCTGACTCCAAAGATACACAGAAATCTACAGTCTTAAAAAAACACGTCACTTTAATGTAGTTCAAACTATTCCTGGGAAGAAAAAAAGTGGTATATTCCACTTTATAAACTTGGTGCCCTTCTTGAACATCATAAGTAATGTTTCCACTGCTCTCCGTTGCTTCCTCACACCAACAGTTGCCTGTGATATATCCGAGAGCATGTCACATGACACAGGAAGTAGAACCAGGTAAAAAACACAAGATTCACTACAACATTATGATTTCCATGCCTCTTTGAAAACTGTCCACATGAAACCAAGCAACAATATATTTAAAAACTGGGGTTATAACTGACATAAAATTGTATATGAAGGAATGACAACAAAAAATATTTTGGTGATAAACAAGGAGTAGTTCTTTGTCAGAAACTCTGATAACAACTTAAAAAATTAACTTGGTGTATCACTAATAAACAGTATAATTTTGTTGGATTTAATAGGTTCTTTCCACGAGTCATCCAAGCAGTGCCACAGTTCCTGGTTTACTTTATCTCTTATATGTAAAAGTGAAAGGTCATGACAGTTTATTTACTTGGTTTCATGCATCAGTAATTACAACATGATTGATTAGTTTCAATATTTTCCTTCTGTTTTCTTATCTACTCCCTCTACGTATCAGTAGCTGCAACCAAAATGTCTCTGCCCTTGTCCTTGCTTTCACTGATTTTGAAGTCATGGTAAAGGTTGAGATAGGGACTCAAATAATTACATATTCATTCCAAGGCAAAGGTCAGGGTAGTCAGCCGAGCAAAGCCTTGTTTTGTAAAAGGTTTTTTGTTTCTTTCTTAAAACAGGCACCATGCATTTGTCATCTATTAGATGTTTTAAAAAATGCTGCCTTTTTTTACAAATGCCCAAAGAAGGGAATGCACACTGATAAATGTTGCACTTATTGATACACTATTGTTCAACTCTGCATGCCTTCCATAATTAAGAGGTTAAGTCTTAATCATCTGGAGAGCATAATACAACATTTTATTTAAGAAACGCTTCAAAAACGCTTCATTTCACAAATGCTTGAATTTGAAGCATAATCATTCTAATTATGTTAGGGATGTAATTAATGAGATAATCAAAAATGACTACTGATGTTGAATGCATGTGGACTTAGCCTATCTATGAGACAGCTCCAGCCTTTAGGTGAGTAATCACCCAAAGGCAGTTTTAGTGGAGGCAGCTTTCTTTAAGCCACTAATTAGCCCTCTTCTCTTGCTACACTTTCTTTATGTAGGTTACAGCTACAGCAGCTTCCTTGAAACCTTCTCTGCCTTTCCTCTTTCTTATTGTTGACACCCTTTTTGATTGCTGCTTTCTGTCATTGGGGAAGATAAAGTATCACCTTGATCTTTTCTTGCTAAGTAAAAGTTGCATCCAAGAGAAACCTAACAATCTGCTGTTGCGTATCCAGTAACTGTTCCCTGGGCCGAAAATAAAAACAGGCAGTCTGAACCTGGCTGGCTAAACCCCTGCAGAAAGAATCTGAAAGAATTACAGATTCCCCAAGAGACTGTGTCTCTTATCCTGTTGGCAAAGTGCTTTCTCCTCCAGTGGCGTGAAAAAAGATGGCATAGGACCTACAGCTCAACAAGTTGCCCGTATGCGGCAACCGAGGTAGACACTTGGTCCAGCTGCAAGACCAAATGGCCAAAACATCTTCACTCTATCAGACCAATTTAAGTGGCCACATTCTCTTTATAATCAGAATAGTTTACAAAAAGAGACTGTGTTGGAATAAAATATATCAAACTTCGATAAAGAAAATCTATTACTGATTTGCTTTTTTTGTGGAACTGAAGTTGTCATTGCAAACTATTCAGTGCGCCTGATGCTACAAATTTGTTTTTGAAGTTGGAAAAGAGGCTTGTAAAAAGTCATCTTACTCTTGCAACACGAGTTTATTTGTTTATTTGGGTTTTCCTTAATCTCTTCTCTCTCTTCTCTCTGACCTGTTTATAATATGTCTGCATAGCCTAATTAAAAATGCTAAAATGTTAATCTGTTATCCCAGCTGCTACTGGTAAATCTCAAACCCTGGCAAAGCTAAGGAGGTATCAAACCATTACAGTCATTTTACTGTGTTTATAACATATTTGCTATGCTGAGATATTTAATAGCACACTATGGTCACTCATACACATAAAGATTTGCTTTTGTGGTACTTAAATGTAGATGTAGGACCACCTTTTATTCAACATAATGCTTTATTTTTCCCTTTTCTCTTTTGTATTGACAGCTTGTTTGCCCAAATATCAATTGTTCGTCATTAGCTTTTAAAGCCAGTTTCACCTCATTCCCAATTCACTATATAAAATCGGTGCTAACACACATATATCCACACTTACTGCAATTATTTTTTTTCTCCAATTCATTAGTAACTTTTACTTATATTTTAACATATTTTTACTTAGTATATTTGAATGCCACTATATTATTCTTTAAAAAGTATTTTAACTTGAAGTTATCTGCTTTTTGCAGCTTTATATTCATAGTACACTGCACTAAATACAATTAGGGGCGACATGCTTATCAAGTCCGGCACTGAAGCAGTATGCAGCTATGGTTGCAGCTTTCAACTATGTTTTTTTTTTTTTTTTCCCAAAATTTAAACCAACTTTAAAAGAAAACAGTACATTTAATCTACATAATACGTGTAGAGGCCTGTATAAGTGCTTATAAATTTTACATTACACACACGCTGGTTTATTGCAAACTGTTTAAAAGCAGTGTAGAGACTCTTTAAGATCTAAACCATTTCCTTTTTCTGTCATATTGGCTGTGTAGAGGTTCCATCTATGGACCACCGGATGTGTGAGGTCGAGGATGTAATGGGAAAGTATGCACCTGAAATGCCCCCAGCATAAACGTGAATCTGTAGTTGCTGCTCTAACAAGCTCAAAGAAAATCTATTTTCTGTTACTCCTGAGATCGTATTATGAATAGCTACACTGTTTGCTGAAATGTTTTTCTCTCAGAGTCGTGACGTTCCCGTCAAATTGCTTTATTGCGGTCTACCTTGGTCAGAACTACGCAGTAACAGTTGCAGAATATCACGATCAGTCTGACTGGCCCCATCAATTTCAACAAGTTGTAATGATAAACACTGTATGATCCAATTCTCTGTCGGAACAGATGCTTAATTGGGTGATGTGTGCGGCAGCCCTTTGGCAATAGGTAATAAGTGTTAAATGGCAGTTTCAACCAATTGGAACTTTTTATTTGTCAACTTTTTTATTACAACGGAGGAGTTAACAAAGCAACTTAAAAACTACTTCCTACTTACCCTTTTAATTCAAAACAAGAACCGTAAATATAAAAATCCTAAAAGCCATCAAGCCAAAAACAATGACATTCATACGCACCTCATAACAATGGCTCAGACCATTTTTTTACAAAAGCTTTTGGAAAGTTTATTCAACAAATAGATAGTACTTAATTCAATACATATCCCAAATAGTGTTTCATTACTACACCACAACAAACATGACATTTAGAGATGCATCCTTGAGTCGCAAATCCCTAAGTTTTGTTTTAGCCTATATCTGCTGACATCGCTCTCCTGAATGAGTGATAGACATTTTTTCTTAATATTTATTTATTTATTGATTGATAATTTATTGACTGTGTGACATTTGTTAAATGTTTGTGTATTACTGTTAGCTGTGCAACCAAATTTCCCTATGGGGACAAGAAAGACTTATTGAATCTTATCTTTTCGGAATAATGAATAATGTAGGAAACACCTATGGAAAACACTCAAATCAAAGTCCTCAAACTATCAGAACTTGGTTCTACTGAAGCTCAAATACAGACCTATTCCCCCAGCATTAGAAATTTTATTCACATTCACAAGCAATGCTAATATAAAATGAGACTCTGTTCATTTCAAGTTACGACTGATACAAAATGTCAAACTCCAAAACATAAATACATGTAAAAGGAAAACCTTCCCCCTTATATGGTTCACTTAATCTCATCCCCTCGACATGCACCGGAACTCAGGAGTTGGAAGCCTACAGGGCAGAATAATTTATGTTGTTGCACTGTACCAGTGAGCAGTGGCTTGTTGTTCCTGCCCCTGAAACAGCCTGTGTGCATACAGAGAAAAAAAGGTAGAAACCATGATGAGAGTATTACAAGTATCTTTTTTTTTTTCTTCAGGGGGGGTGGGGGGGATGGGGTATTTTTAAATGAATCCAATTATTGCAGTTTACCGTAATTGGGGCTATTATAAAGGCCGTTGGAATAATGAGTAATGAATAATGTGTCTTCCATTTGCAGGGCACAATTTAAAATACTATTAATGTTTTGAGTAAGAAAAAGTGCTCAAATTGCTGGAGAATAGTTAACTTTGCTTCTTAATCAGCATTGCATAAGGGAAACATAATGTGCTGTAAGACTAATTCAACTTCCTAACTGCAACTTTAAAGTTCAAGAGCAAATTTGTAGTGGCACAAAAGAACCAGATGTTTGTTTCACAAACAAACATTAGTTTTTGCTTTATGTCTTTCAGGATCTATGTGCCAACCTAAACATGCAAGCTGCAAAACCTGGAAAACAAACAAACAAAAAAAAACATGACACAGCAGCCCTATGTAATGTTTAGATAAATAACATAAACAAATGTAAAAAGATTGAAAAGTTTCACAGAATGAATTAAGTGAGAAATAATACATTTCTCATTACCAGTTAACTTGATAATAAGTTAAATCCTACTTGAACAAGGTTAAAGTTTATATCTACTAGAAATGTGTACCTTTTAACATAGTATATTTTACTGCTTAAAATTACCTCAAGCCTAAGAGCTCCATGGGGTCAACAATATCACCAAGTTGATAATGGGTTATACTCTACCATAACTTTACGATTTAAAGTAAAGGTGCCACAGTTTGGGAACATCAAGCAAATCCTTCAGGATGCACAGCTTCCAGGACATATAGTTGGAACGTCCTCATTGGGCAGGCATTTCAGGTCTATAAGACTGAAACTAAGTGTTTTTATCCTTCAGCCATTACCATGCTAAATGTTGCTAAGCTCTCAATCTGAACAGTTGTATCATGCTTTTTTTTTCATACTTGCAATACATTTTTTTTTGTTTACTTTAAATACAGTTCTAAATTAATTTATGCTGATGAAAAATTACAGCATGACATATTACTTATAAACAGTTGTAGACTTTGGTTAGGAATTTTATGTATTCTTCATTCTCTTTTCTCTGAATTTCATATCTTAATTTTAACTGAGTACTTGTAAAAATTCAATATTTAATTTTTAGAATGACAATATAAATCACTTTCTATTACAACTTCTAGCATATGAAATTTGAATAACTTTGCAGGTGAACATATACTAACCCCTAACAGGTTTTATGATGGAGAAATAGTTTTCACTTTAATCTACATGGTAATTGTCTATATTTCAAAGTTCTAAATGAAAATGAGGAAAATGTGTTTAAAAAGACCTTTGTCGTTACACTTATTATAAGTCAGTGTATCGAGCTAATTTCAGTGTAATTTTTAAAACTTTCAGCATAATACGTGTTTTTGCTAAAATGAGCTATATATAACCCTGTGAAAAGAAGCCCAGATGTCAGTCAAGGGGCCGTCACATTTATAAAAAATGAGCATAGAGGCCTGAATTTCAGCGTAGTGGGGACAATTGTGAGCTTAGCCGCTACTACTATAATGAAATAAGCTGGTGATAACAGTGTCTCGGTGCACGGTGACAGCTGTGATGAAAAAGCTCTATTTCAAAACTGGAAACTAGGAGGTAGCTTTATATCTGTGTTTTCAATACCTAATACTGCAAGCTTCAAGAATGTGCAACTTCCTGGGTTTAGGTCAAAGCACTATAAATGAAGAAAGCTTGAGCAATCCAAAATGCTAAAACGAAATAGAAATAGCTTTTTAAGAAACCTAAATGTCAGAAATACATAATCTCAAAAACCTTATTGTTATGCTGTTAGTGCAGCTGATTGTGTGTGCCTCTGTGAGCTGCTTTATCCAATTTTTGTATTTTTGTAAAAGAGATTTCTTTTTCAGGTCCAATTTACAAGACGTTTTAGTTCTCTGACAAAACTCGGAAAGGTGTTGAACAAGTAAAATATCCAAATGCAAACACTTGCCAGGACTTCTCATCCACACCTTCTAAAAGACGAAGTCTCTTTCTGTTCCAGTGTGAGAGGTAGGATTTGAGGTGTTCTGCACACAGATGAAATCAGACAGCTGGTTTGTCTTTTTTCCCAAGGCAGTAATCATCCACCCCCTGCTTCTATGCTTCATGTATCCATCTGTCTAAAGAGTATATAGTGTAGAAAAAGTTAGGTAAAAAGCTGCTCTGCCAACACATCAAAATAAATTTGCCTGTGCTCACAATGTTTAAATTTGCATATTTCTGTGACTGTTTCACATGAAAAATCTTCATAAAACAATTCAAAGTCACTTAAGGTGCTGCACGCCAAAGCTAGAGTCTTAAAGCGTTAAATACAACAAAAACTGATTTGTGGCTATTTTACACATTTATCCAAAAGATTTTTAGAAAAAACATGTTGAAGACAGAAGTAACAAATTGACAATGTATACTGATTTATTCCTGCAACACATAAGAGGCAAATAACTTAAAATACAGATTGTACAAGTCATTACGAAGAATATAAGAATATGAGGCTTTCATTAAGAACACTTTTTTTCCCCAAGGTGGAAAAAAAACAGCTTCAATAAATTCAAAAACTGATATTTTACACTGGTTAAAATCAAAATAGGATAAAAATGACACATTTAGATGTATATTTTAGAACCTGATTAAACCCACCATCAATTAAACCTTGTTTACCAAAATTCGTTTTTGATTTTTTTTTTTTTTTTTAACTCGAGTCCAATATGTTTAAGATGCACCACTAAACACCCCAAATGAATATAGCAAATATTACTGATATGGTTACAAATAATGGAAAATTGTTTAGTCTTCTTCTTTTCTAACCCAAAAAAATCTAAATGTGAACATGAAGTGGAGACAATCTTAGTGGCTTGTGTCTTTTACCTAGTGAAGCAAACCATAATGGCAGCTTCATTCTTGCATTTGCTTGATGCATGTGAGGGTATGACAGGAGCCATTTTTGCAGAAATGTGAGAACAGTCAGTTCCCTGTGAGAAGAGAATAAATCATGACAGAGGGAAATTGACCATAAATATGTGTTAAAAAGGATATCCCTGAACTATAAGATGTCTCACCTTTAGTAGCCAGGGGACATAAAAGATTTTTTTTAAGTGTTTGAAATAACACCAAAGGACATCTAGTCATAAGATTTGAAGTAAACAAACTGCATTGTTTTAGTTATGTTGTCTAAAAAGAATATAAAGAAAACAAAGTTATCAAAAGTTGTGATAAACTAAACTATAGGAAAGGAATAACACCAGGGGTATATTTAATAATGCACGCGCATATTGATGATGGACTTACACTTAGGTTTATAGAGCAGCCTAAAAGACTAAAAAGAAGCTGTGTTGATTCATGAAACTGCAGAGGCCAGCAATATTTTTGATTAACTGTAGATGCAAAAAAAATGTTGTGGCTGCAAATTTTTCCTCAATTTCCTGAAGGGATTTAATTTCAAATATAACTTCAGTTGAGAGATTTTTCTTTTTCGACTTGAGGCCAGGCAGACCAAGTGTGATTATAAATTCTGCCTCAGCAAACCAGTGCAACTGTTGGTTTAACTTACAGTTCCAGTTGGTTAAACTATCTCATGGAAAACAACACACTCCCAGCAGCTTATTTTCAGATACTTAGTGGTGTGAATTTCCACATGCTCCATTTAGGTTCATTGCACATGATTACACTTGGTTATCAGAGGCTCTATAGCAGAACACAAAAGGAGATATGAAGAGACAGTTAAGAAAAGGGAAAGATGGAAAAAAAAATGAGGACAATTTTCTAAATATAAAGCCATGTATCTTCTCTCTGGTTTGGTCATAGATTTTTATAGAATTTTTTATGAATATTGACTTACAAAAAACATCTTGTTTTTTATGTTAAAACCAGATGATAAGATCCAATATATAAACAGAAATATAACCCTTATTTGTTTGTCTGTAAATCCTCAGTGACCCATTTAAAGTCACTGAGGATTTATAAATTTATTTTAATTTTCTAAATGCTAGAATTAGTAGTTTACATATTATATTATTTATTAGTATTACCGTTAAGCTTTATGACTTGATTCAAACGTTGTGTTTATCCCCAATAAGCTTTAAAATCTGCTGAAATCTTGGCCCATTCTTTCTGGCAGAGGTTTGAATAAATTACAAAACAAACACTGTTTTTCACCCCAATCTTAATATTTTCAACAAAACAGTTGGCAGATTACATTAGAGGACTGTTTACTGCCTTTATTGCTGCTGAGTAGCAGAGGTGCTCTAAGTGTTATTTGGAGTACCACCTCCATCTTTGGTTATCTGTGTGTTTTGGATGTAGTACACTGTGATCCTGTTTTATGTTGAGGGCCTGTTTCTTAAGTTAAAGCATTTTAGTCTAAAAATGCTATCATACAGTACATATACCCTCTGCTGTACCCGTGCTAAACCATAATTTCACCTAGGTCAACAAAACAACAATATATTAAAGGAAGTTACGTACTACATGTAAACTATAAGAGGTTGCGAGTAAGACCATTAAACAACTGCTTAAAATCCACAAGAAATTCTTTTGTCAAATCAATTTCTCTTCTTTTCAAACAATTCTTGTTATATCAACAGATAATTCAAATGCTTGAACACGTGTGAACCAGCAAAGAATGCATCCTACACACCGTATGACCCTGTAGTGAAAGATGTAGAGCAAGAGTAGCAGAACTTGTATCATTAACCTTGTAATCTCTTAATATACAAACCTGCCAAATCAATAAATAATACTTATAAGTAAAAAAGATTTCTATTTCTTTTCAGCCTTATTTGTCTAACAACATATCCATCAGAAACTGTGTAACAATAAACAACCATGTTGAATTACAGCAAAATAAAAGAATGGAGGTCTTGATGCTTCATCTGTATTTTAAAAGAACTAAAGTATACAGAAGATTCTGCTACACAGTTAATTGGCCTCTTTTCTGTTGCTGGTGTCATAGACCTGAGTTTTAACGAAACACAAATGTAATGAAGTATGATGTAGATAAATGAAGTAGAAATATAAAGCACATCATTAAATCTCAATATACTAAACAGATACAGTTAGACACACATGGGATACTGCCTCAAAGATGTAAAAGCTGATTAACGATTAGAGCAACAATGTAGATGCACTCACACATAAATGGAAACAAACATTAGGCGACATTTGCAATCTTTGAGCCCGGAATGAAGACCAAAGTTAGACCCAGTTTGCAAATCTTTTCCAATTAGGTCATCACCATTTCAAATCTCAGTGGAGAGACGAAAGCAGTGTGAGACAAAGCAACCTGCAATGGAAAAAACAATAAAAAGCTCACAGAGGAAATTAGATATTTGAAAAAAAAAAAAGATAATCTACAAACCTAAAAGAATATTTCATCCCCACAATGTTATCAACATAGCTTTATGTATTCAACACAGATATGAGGTAATGATTTCCTGAATTGCTTGTTTTCATATTTTATTCATGAGCTGAAAAGAAATTAATCAATAAAACTCCTGGGTGACTTATGAATTTCGTACATCGGAGCTCAAGTGAACAGTCAGATGTCTACAGTGTCTAGTTGGATAGCATCTGGAAACATTCATTTTTAAGTCCTGCCACAAATTCACATAGATTTTGGTCAGGATCATGACTGTCCTTTTAAAACATAAATACGCTGGGATCTAAGGCATACCATTTAAACTCTTGCTCTATGTTGTTTAAAGGAGTCATAACTTTCAATTATACATGTATACATCCTTTTAAAACTGTCTTTAAGTTCATGTTAAATAATCTTTGGGGAGAAAAATGTTTTAAATAGAGCTCATTCGAACCCCTTTATGAAAAACCTTTGCTTTTTTTCGAGGGTACGGAAGAAAATTTTAATTGTGAGTATGTGTCTTCATGTGAATGCAGAATAAGCAACAATAGCAATTTGCCATGGTAAGTTTAACATCATTTTCCAGTCTAGCTAAGAATAGGTAAAAAGTTACACAAGCAGCAACACTTGATGGCTGCCTGCAACTGAGCACCTGATATGCGCTAAGCTTAAAAGCACAGAAATCAGAATAGACTGGAGTATTGATAGCAAGTATAGCACCATTCTAAGCACAAAGAAAATCAAGGGGAAGATCAAAACTGGGCTTGAGAGAGTGTGCCCCTTGTGGGCTTTTTTGGTTAAACTAAAACACTTTTACAGCTTCTATGTGTCTGAGCGACGTTGTTCATACCCCATTTAGTCTGTACCGTTTCATTGTGCTGTTTGTTTACGAATGTGAACATGAAATAAAATACTGAAAAATACATTATATTTGTATATTAGGTGACTTCTAAAGATTGCGCTGAATTTGAGTTTCTGGGGTATCAAAATAAAGGGTAAGAATACATTTTAACTTCTCAACGTTATTTAATATTATGTCATTGATACGTCATTGTATATTTATGCACTACTTTGAGATAGGGGCACAATGTGAAAAAAAGCATAGATGCATGAAACTAATACAACTTAAGTATTTAATCAAACGGTGCATTATTAGTTAAAATAACTATTTTAAAATTCAGTCATTTTTGTTTATTTATCTTTAGTACAATTTGTGTAAAACATATTTGAGTGATAAGTACTCATAAAAACAGCTTTATACTTGGGTTGCTCAAGTGACAAAGTTCTTACAGTCAAAGAGGCCTTTTTACTATATCCTAAAGCATTAGGTTTATAAACAGATGTACATAATATAGCATACATAATAAACCAACTTTACTGTAGTAGTAGATAGCCTAGTTGAATCCACTACTGTATATGACGGCTTTTAAAAGGGCACTTGGAGGGAGATTGGGAATTTCCAATGTGTATTTAGTATCTAGTACAGTTGCTCTCCTTTAAAAACAAGTTTTTTTCAATAATTTTAATTTAGCCATTAAATGCTGACACTTAAAACATGTTACTGTTTTACGGTGTTAAAAATCCATTATTAAAAATCCAGTAAAATAAGTAAACTCCCATTAGAATGGTAGCATCTTGAACTTGGCAATGATGTTCCTTTTCTGACTTCTGCTCTGAAGACATGGCGCCTGTATAAACCATTAGCTCTAGATCTTGAGAAAGTACATTCAATATCTGGCATATTTATTATTTTAATGATCTGCATTACCATCTTATGCTTTTTCCTATATTGTAGATGATCAAAGGGTCCTGCTCACCCTCATATAACCATAGATGGAAAGTTAAAACTCCTTCCCACCAGTAGGAACTCTAAACTCCCTGCTGAGAGAAAACTGCTATACCACTGTGCACAAACAGCAGTAGTCTGTAGTTATTAAAGCCATTTTGCCAACATTTTCATTCAGTTAGAAACACTAACCAATAGTACACAGTAACTAAGGTACCATCTGCATATGGTGGGACCAAGAGTCAAACTGTGAGTCTCACAATTAGTGAACTAGCGTCTTTATCCTTTCAAAATGCATTTATTAATCATAAAAATACAATATCAGGAAAAGGCATAGCAGTTATTTGTCTTGGCCATTCTTCTCCTGATATAGAAATGAGGTTTTAGCATTCAAATGAAGTAATGAAACTATCAAAAATCAATAATGCTTTTGAAAAGAACCGAGAAGAAAGGAGTCTATATAAAGTACACAGTCTTACAGCAAAACAATCTATTTCTCAAAAAGGTCAGCGAGCTATAGAACTGCTCAAAAACACAATCACCCTTCTCTGACACCGTAGTCACTCATATTTTCCCAATAAATCAGGGAATTACAAACCAGAAACCATGAAAGAAGCATTTCAGACCTTTTCTCACTCTAAGTAATCACTTTATTAGTGACACAAAGATGAGTTTGTGCTATTACATGGATCCAGGGGGTGTAATGAAATTTGACTCTGCAGCAAAGTAGTAATAAAATAAAAAGGAGAAGTTGACGAGGAATCAATATGATATATACTTCATCTGTTTTTGTTTTTTCTGTTTCTTAATGAATGTACAGAGGTTACAAGAAAGCTTTAGATTGATGAGCAAAAATAAATTCCATCAGTGGTTTCTGGGTCTTTACGTTATTTGGAACATGAAATTATCCAAAGGAAGTTTTACGTGTAAAATGTTATTTTTAGTCCAACATTGTAAATTAAAAACAACTATTTATCTTTAGGTCTTGTGTAAAGACATCAAGTGCATCCCCCCATCGATTTCCTCTGAGCAAGTCCATTATAGAGCTTTGCAAAAATATTCTGTTTTTTTTTCAAAACTTTAATGTATTTCTTCAGAATTTCATGTTATAGGTCAACATTAAGAGCATTACAATAAAGAAGGACATGATACATGGTTTTCATTTATTTTTGCACTAAAGCCCAGAAGAAGCCCTCATGGTCCTACTAGTTTAGAGCAGCTTTAGTGGCAGCCTTTTGGGTAAAAAAAAAAAGGTTGATGGAGCGACAGACAAGATCCAAAGGACTGAGAGAACACTGGGACATTTTAACCCATTACATGCTAACCACAGTAAAGTTATTGCTATAATCTCGCCTTTTAAGCTGAATGCTTTGTGGGGCACCTGAAAAAAAGTTCTAAACCGATCAAAAATGCCCTTTTATCTGTACACATATATATATTTGCTGTCTGTGTATTTTTCTGAAAATCTGATGAAATTCAAGTTACATAAAAGCTACTTTAATAAAGATTATAGGACTCTATGTACTAAATGAGGTTACATGGTGTACCTTGCATGCTTGATTTCCCAGAACACTTAGTCCTATGCATGCATAACCCCAGCATATGTAAGGGCTAATACAGTTAGAGCCCAGGTCTTTGCTTCTATGTCTGCTCACATAATGATATTAGGGTTGATTCTACAGTTTGATCCAGCTATCAATGTCAATCATGTTAGCACTGCTCAAAGCAGCAAGCCCTTAAAGGGTATTGGCACTAGGAGGAGGGAGGGGAGAGTATAAAGGCTGGCAGCTTTCTAATGCAATATAACAGGCAGATCTGAGAGCTTTTTATTATATTAATATGTTCCTGGATAATGCTATCTCATCTCCTAATATGACTTAGTCTAATACCCCAATCAAAGTCTCATTTATTTGATCACCTCAATCGGGAATGGTAACACAAAGCTGCACAGACAGCCGCAGTTTCTTGCTAACCTCTAAAAAGGATTTTTATCTTTTTCTACAGACCCAGATCGAAGCATAATTAGAAAAGAGACAACATTCTACAGGAGTTGCAGTTTGTGCATTTTCTAAGCACATTGACATGGCAAAGTCATGCACCTTGGGACTTGGCTTGTTATTGAATAAATCAGATGGTATTGGATGATTATTCCATCTACTTCCTTCAATTGACCTTACTCAGTATAACCAGATATGAGAACTGAACAAAAAAATCAAGCTTAAAATCATTAGAACTGATGATAATGTCAAGTCATCTTATGTCATATGGATTTCTTGGATAAAACATCTTTTTATATTCTCATAAATTTATAAATCTTCGAAAATATAATAGCATCTGTGTCCTTGATAAATTACCTTTAGACTTTTAGTAGATACCTTTATTAATTTAAATAAAAATACTCAGATTTATGTTTCTCAAATTAATGTAATGAGGTCATTGATAGGCCGTAAGACTCCAGCTCAATTGTTGCTCAATGGTGTAAAAGAAAACATATCTTAAAAAGGAAAAAAAAAAATTATACCTATTTTTTACCCATTTAAACAAAGATCCGTTCACTTATAAATGTGGAAATAGTTTTTTTAACATAAGAAAAAAGAAACTCACCCCATCTTCCCCATTGAATTTCTAAAATATCTAAAAAAAAACTCTAAACATAAAAAGGAAAAAGCCTGCAGAGTTGATTCGCTGTTGTAATGGGTTGATTGACAGAAAACATGGATACAACAAGAGGACTGTCAGCTGGAACAATAGAAAAGATGTTAACTTTTCTCCCAAAATAGTCACTCAACACAGGAGATGTTTAAATATATTGGATAGTATGTACTCAAATTACAAACTGTACTCATACACAAGCATGAGTACAATTTGTTTACAAGAAAAATCATAATCTTGTAATAAAACAAAAGCATAGTAAGGAAGATTTGAGTACAGGTGCCAGCACTATCTTTAACTTTGGCTGTTTACAATTGAGATATTATAGACAGAACGAAAGGTCCCACTCTTCCTGCTGTAGTTATGCAGATTTTGCTTCACCAGAGATGGTAAAGAGCAGTTAGGTTTTAAAATTTATTTTAAAAAAAACAAAAGATCACAGTCTTGAAACTAGAATATGGTGGCTGGGGATTTGATAATTAAGTCTATATCCAAATTATTTATGAGGCACTGTTTTTATAGGCAACAGAGGCAGTGGTCAGGTTATCAATGCTATGAAGGTCCTGTATATAATCTCATTTACTAGGTGTGTCGCACTGGAATCATGTTTAGTGTGACACACTCTAAAAACAGTAATACGAAACATAAAAAAACATAAAAAGACTATATTTTTTGCAGTTTATAAAAACAAGTAAAAGTCAGGATGAGCAGTCTTTTTTACTGTTTTTTATGGAGTAAAAGGGGTATTTGAAATGCAAAGCAGCCTGACCATTTAGCACCATTTTTGTTTTTATTATGGCCAAAAGTAATATGCTGTCTTGTGCACTTCTGGATTAAAATGAAGACATTCTATGAATAAAACATGTGAACCCCTGAAAAGCGACTTGCACTTTTGCTTTTATATTTCCTTTGTGAACAAAAGATTAAAAGGTAAAAAAAACAACGACAAAAAAATGTTGCATCAACTTGTCCAATTTGGTCCAATAACCATAATATTTTAATATTTTCTGCAGTAATAGTTTGTTGGTTAGCAAGATCACAGATAATTCAAGAAAGGATTGCTCAGAATCTTTCACCACAGATGTGTTTTTGCACCAACTTAGAACACATTAAAGGGCCTATATCAAGGAAAATCAACGCTCTTGAGCTTTTGCAAAGTGGTATTTGTTGTGATTCATGCATCCCTGAGAAATCCTCATCAGTTCTGCTGTCTGAGCAACAGCCCTTTTCTGACCTGTGAAAACGAGTGGTTGCAGAATATCTACGTAGAAAGGTTCCCTCCAGGAAGCACCTACCTTAACCACCACTTGCAGTCACTGTAAACAAACATCCACTTTCTCTAATCAGGAAGGGCTGATGTGAGGCACCGTGTGATGATCCTGGCTCTAAGTTAAGACAAAGTGGCTATTTTAGCAGCTAACCTGCTCAAAGTAATAACCTTTGTTTTCTTTTTTTTTTTTTTTTAGCAAACGTCTAAGTCTTAAAAAATATGTTTTTGGCTTTAAGGGGTTTCAGAAGTGATGTTAATGGAGAGGCAGCTTCACTTTAAAGGCAAGTATTTTTTTTTCTTTCAGGAACTATAAAACTATATTACAATACAGATCTTGGTCCAGGTTTAGGAATTTTTTAAATGATTCCTTAACATTGTGAGATAGGGTGGGGCATTTTAGAGTTTTAAGTACACCTCCTCCAGGAGGTACCACAGCCCCATAAAAGGTAACTGGACTTTTACCAAACTTAAGCTAGCAGACCTTAATTTGCCACTGCTTACAGTTCTTCCCGATAGCATGATCAGGGAAACTGTATGAGTACAAGAGCAAATGTCACTTATGATACTAACAACTGATAATTATTATTTCTTCAATATTGAGGCCAATGACATACATAACTTTCCACATGTGTGTAAGATTTAAAACTAATGGAAAAACAAATAATCAATTGCAATGCAATTGCCTCAATTCAGAATTCCACTGATGGCTAATATTAGAATCAACACCGAGATGAATGAGTAATTTCAAATTTTTGTGTAATATGTGTCAGCATAACATTAACATCACTTCAAATAGTCACAGGCTTAGCTTATAGCATGCTGTGGGGGAAGTAATCGCTGCTTTTAATTGTAACTACCACTTTCTATCAACACAGCGATTAAACTTCTATGGCAATACCTGCATCTTCGATTTGTTTCACAGTCACCAGTTCAACATGAAATCATGCTCTCGGTTACCTCCTGTGGTGGACATGGTCTGAAGCAGAAAATACCCTCAGATAACAGTAAAATGTGAAGAAACTGAACAGTTGAAGCTCATGAAAGCAAAGTGTCTCTGCTTACCCGACCTCTATCAAAAGACCAGAAATATAAGATCGTTGGTTAAAAAAGTCTTTGAAATATGATAGGCCTGCTTTTAAATATGCATGTATCCCTATGGGGGGACTCAACTGCTTTTTCCTGTCAAATGTGGCACAATAAAAGCTTACTTCATAAGGTTTTGTTCTGTTATCTCAGTTTAATTTTTCAATGTGTCTTTGGCATTATTTAGTATTAACTTGAAATGGGTACATCTTGAAAACAACACTGAATTAATTTCCAGCGGGTCAAGATCAGCCTTTCCCAAGGTAGAGATGGTTTTGGCCTTCGGGCAGAAACAGCAAGTCCTTCTTTGTCTCCTCGTCTGCAGTTTCGAGAGGTGCATATGTCCAGGGCTGACCATTTCTCTTCGATATCCCCCTCGCTGCACTTTGCTTTACTCAATCAGACTCGGGGCACCCCACTAACATTTCATTCACAATGAATTGATTACACACCAGTGCTGCTTTTGATGTTTTAAGCCCTTGAGCCTTGTGCTCGATAAGTGAAAGTTACTAACCCTGATCATTATTTTATTGCTGTTTGGTCCATACAATATGAGTGTGGCAGGCAGTTTTGGCAGACAGCTCTCTTGTGGGTCAGCGCTACAGAGCCACATAATGGCCAGTATACCAACAAAGTCACAGGCTGAATTGCAAACAGGAATGAGACAGAAGGACAGAATGTACTACCAAAGGTTCTAACGTTTTCTATGTGATTATTCAGATTGTATAGTTCATTAAGTGACCAGAGAAGAGCCACAAAAGTGGAGTTGATCAGCATGTGTAATGCAATCTTGGGAAAAGCAATTAATTTATGCCTTATGCATTTTGTTCTTTCACCCATTTGATGCCTTCACTGCATGAAGACCTATTACTATGATAGAATGGTGGATATTTTTGTAGTTTCAATAAATTAAACTTTTAGGAAGTAGCTATTGTCAACCTACACTGATTCCTGTGAACTCATTGGTTAGCTTAAGGCACTTTTAAAAGGTTGTCCCCAAACTGAGAACCTTAACAGACGTTGCAGAGAACAGAGAGAAAAGTCACATGTGGCTTGTAAACTGCACTTTAGCCTCTCCTCCACAAGCCAATGTGTCTTCCCCTCATTTCAAATGCTTCCAACACCACGGATATACATATCCTTGAAACCCATCAAACAAAAAGAGAGCACTAGCCTGTCAATAATCAGTGAGACGATCTGTTGACCACATAAGGTCTAAAACTGTGCCAGTAATTTAATCTACTCTAATCAGCTGCAGACTATTTTGTGTAATGTAAAGCTATAAATCCCACCAGCCTATTCAGTCTCAGTGACTACCTTAAATTGCAAATATTATTTTTTCTTTTTGATTAACATTATATCTACCTCAACATTTTTTCATAGTACAAGCTTGATAATTCAGTAACAGTTATCAGATAATCTAAAGGATCCCTGAAGTCAACAAAGTCAAAACTAGTCTAGCATTTAGTTTCTATGGCTCTCACCTTTAAAAATCATTCTTTGGAAATCTGAGATGTTAAAAAAATAATTGATGCTTTCGATTTACGACATTGTTGTTTATTGCAGCTTTTGTCTAAAGAACTGATAAATTAACTATTTGCCTGATCCTCAATGATGAGATATTAAAAAGAGAAATCGGGGACTAAAATCTAGGGTTTGTAATTAGATAGAAATTTAAATTGAATAAAAATTCAAATACCATTTTATAAATTGTTTTGTACTTCAATGCTTCATTGAAAGTTTTTTTAATCAAAGCTTAAATCCTATTTCATTTTTTATAAAGTGCATTATGCTTTTTTTATGCATAATGTAAATACATTATCATCACCGTGACTATAATAGATAAATATTCCATAGTCTCTTAGAAAAGTCCAATTACTGCACACTTTAACTTACTTTACAGAGCATAGAAATCCCCCTTTTTATTATACCTGTTGCTGAATGCCTGTTAGACTGTAAGGAATCCCTGAGTTGAACTACGTTTATAGACAGGACATCTAGATGATATTTAGCTGTGGGTTTGACCATTTCGGATTACTTCGATACACTAAACTACACTGAACTAATGGGCATAAAGAGTCTACGGCCTATGCCAAGGATCCTAAATAGACTTGAAGTTTTTACCTGCAGAATGCCTTAGGGGATGTGTCTGAGCCAGCCTTCAATAGCTGATGAAGCTAAGTTGTTCAAAGTAAGTGGTGTGCTGGTGCACAGTGGACTGCAGCTTGTCGTGTGGCGCATTAGGAGTTGACAGATGGGTGAGAGAGGATAGGGAGCCGATGATTTATTACTGTGTCTATGAAATGTAAAGTGGTGGTAGAACTAAAATAGAGGGGCTATGATGTAAAAAGAAATAAATAGACAACAACAATAAAGCAAAGAGAAAATTACATTGTATAACTTGTATGAATTTTGTTCAGTTTATATAGAGATTTGACTAATTATTGGACTAAAAAAGAAAAAGGAGGGCGATAATGTGAGCAACAAGTGAGGTAATAAAAGAGAGAGAGAGAGAGAGAGAGAGAGAGAGAGAGAGAGAGAGAGAGAGAGAGAGAGAGAGAGAGAGAGAGAGA